>JBBPPB010000952.1:0-10136 GCA_038091755.1 Leccinum pallidistipes | reverse complement strand
TCCCCTTTTCGTAGATGGACCCGAGACCACCGACATCGTCATCTACGGAGAGACAAACGTACTACTACGTCCCCCTCCGGTGCAGCTGTCACCCGCTGCAGCGTCCACCCTCCGTGGGGATTCCGCCGTGTTGCGCGCATCATGCCTGCTCCTCGCGCACCACGTCCGGACGACCCAACGCCTCGCAAACCGCCTGTGCGTTTACTCGCTAGCACTACTACGCTCGGAGATCTCGGTGCGAACAAACGCATACTGCCGCGGCCCAGCGCAGCGCAAGACCGGGGTCATATGAAGGGAAGGACTTTAAAGAACAACGCGGAAGAGGAGGCGTTGCGTCGGGCGAGGGAAGTCATGTTGCACCTCCCAAGATCTAAGGCGTCCGCGAACCGGAACGGCAAGACAGGGGACAGGAATGGAAGTTTCAAGGTACCGGAGCTCCCTGCCAAAGTTCGTCGCAAATAAGGGGATCCGGGGACGGAAATCGTGTTTGGTGATGTCGAGCCTCCTCGACGTGAATCCGTCAACGGCAACGGAAAGGGACAGGTGGTCAGCGTCAATCGGGAGGACTGTGAGACTGGCGATGCGATCGAGTGTGCCAACAAGCTCGTACGCCCTTTGCTCATGAATGTCGTATCATGCATGTTTGCTAACGCATGTGTTCAGTTGCTGAAAAAGCTTCTATCCGTCGTCTGGTCGAGGCAAGTTTACCTCGACTTCAAAGCAGTTTTTGGGTTCGTTTACCGCCGCAGTGTTTCGTTCGCGCTGGTGAGTCGTTATTTCATTGCCCAGTGAATTGAACTCTACTTAATTCCCCGTCATTGGAAAACTTGCAGCGTTCGCAGATGAAACGTTGCATATATGTGGCATGGGACGTCCGCGTCAATGCCAACTAATTTGTTCGGCGTGAACGAACATCGAATCGCCTACCTGACACGGCAACTGCTCATTATCCTCGAGGCTCAAGGCGCTCTGAGTCATCGCTAAAGTAGTAGCAACACGCGATTACCGTCGTCCATGCACCAATTTCCCTTCATTGAGCGAAATGAAATTCTTTGAACGCATATATGATGACACGGAACGGGCGAACATGACATGACACTCCAGCGAACTCTTGCGATGATATATTATTGTGTACTCGTCGCTGGCACGGTGCCGCGTTTTACAGCACGTTGTAATTCTGCTCTGACGCCGCCAATCCGCATTGAAATTTATAAATCGTCGCATGGGATCCGATATTCGGCACGGTCGAATCCATGCGTCAGAGGGATGGTCACCGGGCCTGCAGGTCGACGATGACCTTCTTCGAGGTTTATTCCGTCGGAAGGCATTGATGTGGAAGTATCATAGTGGTATCCGAAAGGCGTTCCGCAACGTCACGGTACCCCCATGCCAGACTCCCGCAGCGCCCGTGCTGAAGCGTGGCAAGTTAAAGAAACGGAAGGAACCTCAAAGGAACTTACTAATGCACACTACTCGTCGGATGCCGAGCACTCTCCACGGGCTAGGGAGAGACAACCTACACACGGTAGATCACCTGCAAACTATAGCTACCCCTCACCAACTGCCCATTCCTCTCCCACGGTGCTCAAGATCTCTGCGTAGCTTACTTCAAGTTGGGCACGAGGGACCCATCGACTTTTTTTACCAGATGAAGCAATCTTGCAGCACATCCGACGTCGCATCTGAAGCGTCGATACCCTCCACACTCACAATGACATAAACTGCCACGCCTCGCTCCTCCGCTCCCCGCTATCCCAACGCAAGGTTACTTCTGGGTGGTACTCCGCACCGTCGACTTCTTTCGGCGGGACGTTCTCGTGGCTGGTGCGACCGTTTCCGTGTCTGCGCCAAGTCTGAATCAGCAGCACGACGACGAACGGGAGGTGACGTATCGAAAGGAGAAGAGAGTGCTGGGAAGAAAAGGTCATCGGATTTGGGACTTGAGATGGATGAGGTACATGTGGAGGAAGGGAGGGCGAGTTGGGTGCTTGTGGTGCAGGAGCTCGTCGTCCCGCACGGGGTAGTCTTGCGGTGGGTCGTCGAGAAAGCCAAGTCGGAAGTCGATGTTCAAGTCCTATCGTCGAGTTCGTGGTGAGCCGAGGAGATTCAAGGTTGTTTCCAGTCGCTCTCGTCCATTCAAGTTGACCTCTTACTCTAATGAGAGGCGACCACCGCCTCCCTCGAGCTCCAGACAAGAAATGAAGTCGGATTCGCCATCAGCCTGGTGGTACGGTCCTTGCCCACACTGGTGACCGCGGACGTCATGCAACCCACCATATGCACTCGTTCTGCTTTCCACCTCCACCCCCGGTTCAGTATGGCGTTCCATCACCCAGTTCCCGCCGTGGCTCCCTAGTGGTCGCGTCACGTCAGCACAAGGTCATGGATATTGGTATAGTGCTCAGCCTATTGGTGAGTTGGACGTATCTTCGTTGTCTTTCCCATACTCTTTCCGCTGTTCGTGGGGTCTCTGTGGTTAATTGTTCGTGACAATGTCTTTCAATCCCCAGCCTCGTGTTCTTTTGCTCTATCTCATGTGTAGTGCTGATGTGCTCCCTCCATGTGCTGTGCGCTGTCAGGTGCCCGGTCTTCCACGAGCCGTGACCCGAATCAAGCCAGGGCATTCCCGCCCCATTCGCATGTTTTTGCTTCCCCTACTTCTGCCCCTTCGCCTCATTCGCCTCGATATTCAAACAATCCACATTTGGGTCAGGACGAATATCAATGGGTTCGTGACTGTGATAAGGAGACAGAGACCGACCGTGGATACAAATCCACGACGACCACGACAGACTCGGATCCTCCTCCGCATACACCTATCGGGGCAGTGACGCGCGTAGAAGCACCTCAAGTCCACGGAGACAACGATGAGGAGGCGCTCTGCGTCGAGGTCGATGCGGACCACGTGGCTGCATGCGAGACGCCTGGTCTGTCAGATCTGTCCACCCCCGTCAAGCTTCTTCGTCGATTCTCCTCGTCTATGTCCTCGGACGCGCCGGGCTCGAATCGAGATGGTCGCGAATCGTCCAAGGCCGCGGTAGTATTTCCTTCGCTGAACGGGTCTGAAATCAAGGATCGCTGTCACACATTTTGGTGTCACTATCTGGGCAGGGAGTGTCTGCACAGACGACGCCTGTGAGGTCGTTAACGCCCGTCGATTCCTCGGCGCATTCATCTACAAAGGCGTCGACGATTCGCCCGGGCACTGGGAGTCTGGAACCCTCCTCAGCCTGTTCTGCTTCTGGTGATGGCTCCGCATCCATGCATCCTCTTGGCTCATCGTCTCCGACGAATTTCAGTCCTGGGTTGAGGAAATATTCGCAGGGATTCTGGGACTCTATGACGTTCATCTCTCCTTGCTCGTCGTCGTCTTTGCTGCCCCTTTTTCCGTCGGTGTCGAAGCCTGCCGTAGGATGGATCGGTGAGAGAACGGCGCCTGCCATTACAGAGGAAAGCCACGAGTCGTCGTCTGAAGCCGCCAGTTCGCAATTCACGCCCTCTGCAAAGTGACGGGTGCTGGGTCAACGCATTCGTCGAGTTCGCAGCCTGCCTCGCATTCATCGCCGACGACCACACCCGCGTCTGGGTCGTGTCCTTTATCGCCATCACCACTCAATGGGTCGTCTTTTGTGTCTCCTCTTGCTCCTGCTCCAACCCTCAGCAACCCGATGACGTTGTTGCCTGCGTTCTTGACGGCGACGAGCGTGAAGCCAAAGAAGACATCCAGGACGAGGGAGGTCGTCGGTCGGTTGAGGTCGTCTTCGATCGATGCGGACAAATGTGGTGTGCTGGGGGTGGATGGGATGCATGGCAATATTTTGTCATCGTCGTCTGTGTCGGAGAATGGGGGACATGAAGATGGAGGGCAGGCGTTGCCGTTGCAATCGGATTCGGATTTGGGTGCTGGGTTGGGGTTGGATGCAGGCAAGAATCATCACGGTCAAGGTTCCTCGTCCTCGTCCTCCGAGTCTGGTTCGGAGACGGTTTCGTCCCTTGCCAACGCTGTCTTGAAAGGTGTCACCACCACACAACGGCTGCCGGTACTCCGAATTGCGGTGCGTAGCTATCCAAGCCCCCATCTCATCATCTGTTTCCATCAGCTCCAGCATGTCATCCACATCCCGCTGTCCATCCGCATCCAGTAGCACCTCTAGAACTGCCTCCTCCTCCAATGATTGCCACGATCTCGCCTTTTCCCTTCAGCCGGTGTATGTGTTGTTTCCACAATACCATGTTATGGCGGCAACAGCACTGGTGCCTGTCCCCGTGTCACCAGTGCCTCAGGGACCACCTCGTCCTCTGCTTCCGCCTCATGTAGGCATGCATCCTTTGTCGGCGCCGATAACTGGGGTGTCGGGGATACGGCATGCGAGTTGGTGAGGACGCTGTAAGGTATTCATTTTGTTGTTTGTTTTTTGTTCGTCGGTCGGTCGGATATGATGGAAAGATGGAAAGATGGAAAAATTGCCTTGTTTCTTATGCATTTTGTCTCTTGTTTTGTCAGCCTTTTTTGTTTGTTTTTGTTTTGCTATGGAAGAGGGGTGTAATACTACTAATTGTGCTGAGCTCAAATTGTTGTGTCCTGTCCATGTGATTTCTTTCTTTCTTTTCTCATGCTCTCATGCATACTTGCATATCTAAACATTCTCATATTCCACTTTTTGTGTAGGTCTATACTTTTTGGTTGAGTTGAATAATGACATAAGCAAAATCTGAATCTCTTGTGTTGTGTTCTGTTATGCATCTTACAAGTGCTGAATCAAGATTTGACTGTGACTGGTGAGAATGGAAGGACTGGATCTCATCCATGTGTTCTACAAGTAGTGAGGATATACTCCTGTATGATTTGTGCTCTCACTATGCAAGTCCCCTCACACTTCCCAGTTCATTGGTGGATTCGTCAGGGCATTTTTTAATGCTACTGTTGTTTCTCCTGGGCAGGCAACACAGGACCTACAATTTGAACTACCTTCACTTACTGTAGACATCATGTGACATTTCGTACTGTTTTGCTACATGTCTCCATACAAACATGCATTCATGGCATGCAACAAGCTACCATGGTACACACAAGGCTGACTGGGTACATTTCTATAGATCTCCTGTTGTTACAACTTCTTTCTTGAGTCTTGACATCTACTTTTTTAAAATACTTCAAAACAACTTGTTTTCACTTTCATAAACAGGACTTTAATCATTGAATCGCTACAAATAATGGTCATTGAATTAATACTAATGACATGATATGGTTTACATACTCATCCGATTCTGAAGAACAACATTCATGATCATCTCAGTCTTTTCCTTCTTGGATGCTTTGCCATATTGATTGAAAACTTCCTCCATGTCCAATTTGACCTTGGCAGATATGTTTGATTTCTCATACTTTGTAAGAGCAGATTGAAGTGGTTGAGTATCTTTTTGATGAAAAAGATAGAAAGAATGCTCTAGCACAAGTAGTATATCTAAAAAGGAATTTTATTCAGAACAAAAAATCTTCTCACTAACAAAACATACCAATACTCATGAGTGCACTTTGCTGCCATGTATCCTATGGTCTTCAATTTTATTTGATACAAAGTGAAGTGAATGGTGAATTTACCATATGATGAGGTTCCAAAATGGATGATTGACCCATATTCATATTGGACTGAATAATAAAATGTGAGAACTAAATAGCAATAGCAGGAATTCACATACTCTTCTGTTGTGAACAATCTGCATCATGATGATTAATAATATCAAAATGCAGGAGAAGATGACATTCACCCTCTATAAAAATGAGATATCATCAAAATTTTCTTATATAATTAACTCTTACCAACTAAGATGAATATAATGAGATTAAATATTAGATATTAATATTTTGCCACAAATGAAAAATGAAAACACATTACATCCTGCACGTGATAAAACAATGTTGTCAAATCTGTATCATATATGGTTTCAAAGGCAACTTACAGCCTTGAAATGATGAAGCATTCAGTAAATAAAAAGTGCAAGTATAAGAGGAACAATGCACTATGTACCTTCTGGTAAAGACAAAACAAAAAATGTTTCTCATTCATAACATATTCTTGAATGTGTCATGACATGAAATATACCTCCTATAGTGGTAAAAAATGAACATTGTGAGATGAATATTATGATGGAGGTGAATTGTGAAACATAACTCACAAGCTACAATCAATGGAATACAAAGACATGAATTGTAATTATGAATCAACATCAAAATATTTTACAAGCTCACCAACTAAACAAAGACATAACATAACTGCAGTTAAATCATAACTGTAAAAATATCATCAATAACATACCAGCTGTGGATAGAAAAAAACAAAAATTAACATTGAATTACCACTAATCAGAAATATTGCACAACTCATAACTTACTGCAAATGACTTGTGAAGTGGAATGAGAATATGGTATCATTCAATTGCTGCTTTTTCATTAGTTGATTATCAATGAAACTCACAAGCTATCATTTCCAAGGAGAAGATGAACATAACATAATGAATCATGAGTAATTCTCTGATGTCACAAAGTAATAGTACTTACCCACTGTGATTTCAAGAACAGAATGAAAAATGAATGGACATGGCATCATTAGGATCACCTCTTGGCACATTCAACAATGTATGACTTACTGCCTATGATTTCCAGAGTAAAATGAAGAATGAATGTACATGACATGATCAGCATCACAACTCTCTGGCACATTCCACAATGCACAATTCACTTTCTGTGATATCCAGAGCAGAGTGAAGAATGAATAGAGATGGCATCATCAGGATCACCACTCTCTGGACACATTCCACATTCTGCAATGCATAACTCACTGGCTTTGATTTCCGGAGCAGAATGAAGAATGAATGGACATGGCATCATCAGGATCACCTCTGGCACATTCAACAATATATGACTCACTGTCTGTGATTTCCAGAGTAAAATGAAGAACAAATGGACATGAGATGATCAGCATTACTAATCTCTGGCTCATTCCACAATACACAACTCACCCACTGTGATTTCCAGAGCAGAATGAATAATGAATGGACATGGGATCATCAGCATCACTGCTCTCTGGTATAATCTACAAACTGTGAACAACTCACTAGCTATGATTTCCAGAGCAGAACAAAAAATGATGGCCGTGGCATCATCAGCATCACCACTGTCTGGCATATTTCACAATGCACAACTCACATTCTGTAATTTCCAGATTAGAATGAAGAATGAATGGACATGGCATAATCAGCATCACCACTCTCTGTCACATTCCACAATGCACAACTCACAGCCTGAGATGTCCAGAGCAGCATGAGGAATGAATGAAGATGGGATCAGCATCACCACTCTCTGGCATATTCCACAATGCACAACTCACCCACTGTGATTTCCAGAGCAGAATGAGGAATGAATGAAGATGGGATCATCAGCATCACCACTCTCTGGCATATTCAATAATGCATGACTGACCCACTGTGATTTCCAGATCAGAATGAAGAATGAATGGACATGGCATCATCAGCATCACCACTCTCTTGCATAACCTACAAATTGTGTATAACTTACTAGCTGTGATTTCCAGAGCAGAACAAAGAATGATGGATATGACATCATCAAAACCACCACTCTCTGGCACATTCCACAATGGATCACTCACTGCCTGTGATTTCCAGAGTAAAATGAAGAATGAATTGACATGACATCATCAGCATCACAACTCTCAGGAAGATTTCACAATGCACAACTCACTTCCTGTGATTTCCAGAGTAGAATGAAGAGTGAATGGACATAGCATTATCAACATCACCACTCTCTGGCACATTCCAAAGTGAACAACTCACTCCCTGTGATGTCCAGAGCAGCATGAGGAATGAATGAAGATGGGATCATCAGCATCACCACTCTCTGGCACTTTACAAATGCACAACTCACAAACTGTAATTTCCAGAGCAGAATGAAGAACAAATGGGCATAGCATCATCATCAGCATCACCACTCTCTTGCACATTCCACAATGCACAACTCACTGTCTGTGATTTCCACAGCAGAATGAAGAGTGAATGGACATGACATCATCAATATCACCACTCTCTGGCACATTGCAAAATGCACAACTCACTTGCTGTGATTTCCAGAGCAGCATGAGGAATATATGAAGATGGGATCATCAGCATCAGCATTCTCTAGCAAGTTCAACAATATATGACTCACTACCTGTGATTTCCAGAGGAGAGTGATGAATGCAAATGGCATCATCAACATCACCACTCTCATATTCGACAATACACAACTCACATTCTGTGATTTCCAGATTAGAATAATGAATGAATGGACATGGCATCATCAGCATCACCACTCTCTGGCACATTTCACAATGCACAACTCACTGGCTGTGATTTCCAGATTAGAATAATGAATGAATGGACATGGCTTCATCAGCATCACCACTCTCATTACACAATGCACAACTCACTGGCTGTGATTTCCAGAGTAGCATGGGGGATGAATGAAGATGGGATCATCAACATGACCACTCCTTGGCAGATTCTAGAATTTACAACTCACTTCCTGTGATTTTCGGAGTAGAATGAAGAGTGAATGGACATGGCATGATTCGACATGGCAGTATCAACATCACCACTCTCTGGCACATTCCAAAATGAACAACTCACTCCCTGCCAGTGTGATTTCCAGAGCAGCATGAGGAATGAATGAAGATGGGATCATTACCATCACCACTCTCTGGCACATTCCACAATGCACAACTCACCCACTGTGATTTCCAGAGCAGAATGAGGAATGAATGGACATAGCATCATCAGCATTCCCACTCTGTGGCACATCCACAATGCACAACTCACTTCCTGTGCTTTCCAGAGCAGCATGAGGCATGAATGAAGATGAGATCATTAGCATCTCCACTCTCTGGCATATTCCACAATGCACAACTCACCACCTGTGATTCCCGGAGAAGAATGAAGAGTGAATCAACATGGGATCATCAACATCACCACTCTCTGGCATATTGCACAATGGATGACTCACTCCCTGTGATTTCCAGATCAGCATGAAGAGTGCATAGACATAGCACCATCAGGACCACTATTTTCTGGCATATTCCACAATTTACAACTCACATCCTGTAACTTCCCAAGCAGAATGAAGAATGAATGGACATGGCATCATGATCAGCATCACCACTCTCTGGCACATTCTACAATGTACGACTCACAATCTGTGATTTCCAGAGCAGAATGAAGAATGAATGGACATGGGATCATCAGCATCACCACTCTCTGGCATAATCTACAAATTGTGTACAACTCACTGGCTGTGATTTCCCAAGCAGAATGAATGGACATGGCATCATCAGCATTATGATCTTCAGGCACATTCCATAATGTATGACTTACTGGCTGTGATTTCCAGAGCAGAATGAACAATGCATAAACATGGCACCATCAGGACCACTACTCTCTGGCACATTTCCAACTCACATCCTGTGATTTCCAGAGCAGAATGAAGAATGAATAGACATGGTATCATGATCAGCATTACCACTCTCTGGTATATTCCACATTGCACTACTCACATACTATCATTTCCAGAGCATAATACCAATTGGGTGATGATTATATTTGCTTAGTTGCCCCAATAAACAACTCACTCTCTGTAATTCCCACAAAGGAATCCAATTAATTAACATGATGATTGTGTTTAATCCAATTCATATATTATAAGTTATCTCACCCAAAAGTGTGGGAACCATCTTGCAAGTTTTGTAGGATCAATGTCTTCCTTTAGGAATTTTGGAAGTGCTGATTGCTGCTGCCTGTCCAAAATAGATATAACACTTTCTCAGGTTTAAGCATCTGCATTTGAAGATTGTTTGATTTTCAGTGCTTACTCCCGAATTGCATATCTGATACACAATGCTATGCTTGTTTCCTGTGCAGTAACAAATAGCATTTGCAAAGCCTCCTCATTCAGAGCGCTTGCTGTATTTTCCAGAATTATGTTACACCCCTCATCCGAGTTGTGCATTCCTTCCATGCATGCACATTCTGTAAGCTCGATCATATATTAGAAAACAGAATACATACCTCCAATCCGAACACTACATTTT
>JBBPPB010000951.1:0-10138 GCA_038091755.1 Leccinum pallidistipes | reverse complement strand
TGGTCCGTTGAACTTCGAGGCCGGTCCACTTGTATGGATAGACTGTGAAATGACCGGACTGGATTCTAAGCGCGACAAGCTTCTCGAAATTGCTGTGAGTCGATCGTGTTCGATACTTCGAGTTCCTTGATGACCTTGCTGGTAGGTCATCATCACCGACGGTAACTTGGACGCGGTGGACGACGGCATCCAATTCGTGATAAAACGGGATGGATCGATATTAGACAAGTACGTACTCTTTCATTCCCTTGCCTCTCTCTCCACTTTGTTTCACATCGACAAGTATGGACCCGTGGTGTATAGAACAGCACGGAAAAGTTAGCACCGTTTAATGCTATCACGAGACACATATCGTTGATATGTTCTACTAAGTCTGGTCTGACACGAGCCTGCCTCGAGTCGTCGCACAGCAAAGACGACGTTTCAGCTGCTGTCCTCCAGTACATCAAGAGATGGATACCGGTAAAACGGACGGGTGTCCTTGCAGGCAGTTCCGTACATGCGGATAAATCCTTTTTAGTGGAAGAAATGCCCGAAGTCGTCGACTGGCTGCATTATAGGTAAGTGGGATTGTCATTCCTTGTCTCCTTGTGAATCTCATAGACATCCAAGGATCGTCGGTAAGTGCTTGTCTTTCGACCCAACAACCGCACTCTGATCTAGAGGTCAGATGTGTCTTCCATTAAAGTGAGTGTTGCCCCCCATTTACAGTCCCATCAATGTCCGACTGCATTCCAGGAATTGTGTCGAAGGTGGTACCCCGGAACACAAGCACCGATGGGAAGTTTGAGTGGAAGACACAGGTTTGTGTCAATACATTGCAGATCGAATTTGGATGTGACCTTTGTTCAGAGCACTGGAAGATATCAAGGGTTCTATTCGAGGTCATTCTTCTGTCGGTGGCTCCGTCTATGGTCTAACTCTCTCTTTCAGAACTTGCTTGGTACCGAAAAAACATATTTCGCGAGCCATTATTCCCCAAATGAGTTTTCTCGTGGTAAAATAATGGCACCTATACGGCAGTGTCCACCGACGGCTATCGTTCTGGCCACTAGTACTCCCCGAATCTACTTTTGACCCACGTTGTTCAGCGCAGCCCATTCCTCTTCCAAAATACCCATGTATATTATGTCTTCCCAATGTCCTTCAACCCAATTTCCTCGCCTCTTTCTTCCCTCCTCTCGAAAACCTCTGGATAATAGAACAACATTGGTCCACTTTCAACGTCGAGCATGATTTATTCTTACATCTTTTCATACAGTCTCCGGGCGGCTGCATTCCCCTCTAGGACAGACAACGACATGCGGTGTAGTCCGAGGGCGCTGAACGCATACCCGACCGTGAACCTCGCAATCTCCGTCCCGTATCCCTTGCCCCAGAACCCCGGAAACAGCGATATCGAGAACTCGCCGTCCCTGTTCTTGAATTCTTCTATCCTGACCGTGCAATTCCCCACCCATGATCCACTCCTGCGCTCGATGATCGTGAACGAGAGGGCAGATTCTTCGGCCAGGCTGCGTAGGAACTGTTTGTACTTTGGAGGGCGGGGAACGACAGGTCCAAACGTCTTGCCTCGTTGCACGGCCACATCGTTTCGAAGAGCTAAAAGGTAGTCCAGATCGGAATCCTCGAAACCTCGAAGGAAAAGACGTTCGGTGGTGAACATCGAAAAAATCAGATAATAAGATGGTGAGCCGATGCAGTGATCATCATAAGTTATATACATCGCTTACGTGATAGATTTTGGTTTACTTGGTTTACTTAACACTGGATTGAAGTTGGCTTCTTCGACCTGGCTTTCCCGATCGTCGAAGGCCACTTGTAATTCTCGCTCAAATTCGAAATCGGTTCTATGGAACGGTTTGAGCCTGGAATCAGCAATCCAGAGACAACCCCCAAAGCGTTAATGGCTACAGAGGTACCGCGTTTCCGGTGGTTTTGTGCAAATGGTGATACGAACCTGTGACCTAAGACACCGGCGTTATCTCCATTGGTACTAACGAGGCGGTGTTTTAGGTGGGCTAGGGAGCCCATTTCCTGGTCTATCTATATCATCCTGGATTGTCCAGCCAATCTGGCGGAGACTCTACACCAACTATTGTGCATGCCCGGAACCCCACCGCAATCTTGCCACATAATGATCTGATTCAGTGGCGCTTGAGAGAACGATCAAACGGCCTTTCCTTGGGAGGCAAATGATCGCGGAATCACTGTACTCGGCATCTACATATTGACCTATGATCACTGATCTAGATGTTAGATCGGCCATTTGCATAGGAGATGCTTCTCTTCTTTAACAGCCTTTTCCAAACCAACCATTGCATACACACGATATCATGATCACGGTCTGAAGAAGTCTTTCTTTCCCATTTTCTCCCTCATGGCACCCACCAGACAAATCTCTGGACAGACCCTTGTCTACCTCATTCTCGTCGTTAGACTTGCTCTAGCTCAGGCTGCTCTTACAAACGTGACTGTTGATGATGCCGTTTGGACTGGTGCCACGCTGCCACAGTATCTCCCTTCTCAATCGGCTTGGGATGAAAATAATTGCACAGAATGCTTGCTTCGACCTGAACCGGACCCCTCGAAAGCGTACAACGGCACATGGCACGCCAGCTCCGCTTTCCATCGCTGTACTTCGGTCGCTCCGTGCCCAACAGTAAACTTCACTTTTACAGGTAAGTTCTTCCCTATTCAATCGCGAGCTTTCTTCACGTGATGGATCGAAATAGGGAGTGCTCTGTACATATATTTTATTCTAGCAAACGACCCCACAAAATTACCCACTAACTTGATTTTCATTCTGGATGACAAAGAGGTCGGCCAATATGCACAACCCTCATCACAAGATACCGATTTCCAGTACAACGTACCAGTCTATATCGACGACTCTTTAGCTTTCGACGAGCACACAATGACGATAAGGCCAAATACTTTGACGGGATCGGTGTTGATGTTGTTCGACTACCTGATCTATACGTGGGTCTATCATGTTCTCGTTCTGTGATAGGTGGTCGTCTCACGATCTCGACAGCACAAATGCAGATAACTCGAATACCCTTAGTACTTTCACCCCACAACCTCCCCTCAAAACTTCTTGCTCGCCGTCAGCGCCGACCTCTCCAGGAGCGTCCAGCGTGCCTTCAACACAAAGTGCCACACTAGACACTGCCCCAAGATCAAATGTCGCCGCGATTGTCGGTGGCACGGTAGGTGGAGTTGCTGCTCTTGTAGTCGCAGCCTCCTCCCTGTTGTGCTACTGGAGACACAAAAAACGTCGTTTTCGGTTACCAGAAAGTGGGAAGGTTGAGGCAATGTTCGGGTCCTTGGTTTCACTTGAGACAGTTCCACAAGACAATATACACTCTTGGGTATGCGATACTTTTTTCCCGGGTCAATCATCGTTAATTTGATTTAACTGGTTTAACAGCTTTATTCAAGAAGGCGAGCAGATACTTCGTCAGTGGCGTCTCGATCCGTAAGCCCGCCGGTCTCTATCGATCCACCCTCTACCGCCGCACTTGGAAATACCTCTAGCTTGAGTCTTCTGGACCAGGTTGAACGGCTGAGACATGAGGTGTCTCGTCTACTTTATTTACGCGACCAAAACCCCTTTGAGGAAAAGAGGCGTGGATTTTGAGAAGCTATTAGTTTGCACTTCAGGTAATCCTGGAGTAAGTATGAGACATATATTAAATTATCGACTTGAAATGTACAGTATTCAGGGTAGAACCAGTTGTTTGTTACCATCATTACCCCAACTTGAAACGAAGTAGAATCGACTGAATCGATTGGTTATTAAGTGCGGACTCAGGAGGTCATCGATACCGGGGTGCCAATGATTTCACACTTTCCTTTACCAAGGAGTATGGCCCACAAGCCTGAGGCGATGAATCACTGGGTGATCAACATATGCTCTAGCAATTGCTGTGTGCATGCAATGCTTGCTAAATAGCGATTTCCTATCAGGATTTTGGCACTATTAGATACATCAGGCAGTTTATCGATTCTCGATCGTCATGATCAACTGTAGGTGTGCCAACTGGCACTGCTCCGTCCGATTTTCCCCCGAGGGGCGTGGATGCATCCGAGTCACTTGGCATTTGGAGTTGACGTGTGCAAATATCCGTCGAAAGCCACCTCGTAACAATGGGCAACATAGGGACCCATCGGAACATACATTCTTAAATTGTTGGAGCATAGCCCACGCGTCTAGTACTAGATCTGATACGATTAGGATTATCAGTATCGCTCAGGCTACACTCGTGACCGTGTACTGCGGTGCCACATTTCCTTTTTTGCGAGCTGCCAGCATCACGCGCCACTCTCTTCTTCCAGTCTCGTAAGTACTACCGTATCGACTAGAGGTAAGCTAGAATAACTTCGTATCTCTACATTCCTTACTTACCTGTACACAGTGTATAGTTTGACTCTCAATACAGAGTCCATTCTTCGCTACGCCGATATGAATGATGTTCATTCCTATTCATGCCAGTTACTTACCTACTCACAAAGCTTGGGACACAATTTGCATGGCTCTGAAACATGTACCAGCGGCCGTGTTTGAAGGGCACAGTATTACTACTTGGGCCGGTGCTGCGGGTCTTGTGACCACTGGCTGTGGTCGAATTCTGTTGATACTACAGGGCATCATCGACAATCAGAACAGCTCGCGACAACCATGCTCTGAAGCCAACATATGTACCCATGTAGGTGTAAGAAGTCACTCGGGCCACTGCTAACATACCGAATTTCTAACAGGTAAGTTTGGTGCCAGATTATGCAGGTTCGTCATCAAGCGTCAACCAAGGCTACGCATGGTGACTATGGCACAAATCACTATAGGCAGGGTGTTTCAACACACCCTGAAAAATCACTGCAGATACCCGATCAGATGCATTGCCCCTTCTGTTCCAGTGACACAGTGCGAATATTTCCGAAGGTCTCTCAAAGTCCACTTCTCAGCGTATAGCCAAGTAGTAACGAGGCTGTCAAACTTGCATCCGGTCTTCTACTATTTCACAGTGGGAGGCCGCGAAGTGCCGAGTGGAACACTAATTTATGCATATACATCCCCGTGTTGCCTGGCTTTCTGCTCACATTCACCCATGACACCATTTAGACCGTTCTCCGTACAGATCCAGGTGTATTTCGCTCTTTTTGCCACCTTTGCTCTCGCAGCTCTTCAAAATGTAACTGTTGATGATGCAGTTTTGACTGGCCTGGCAGTACCCCAATACTACCCTCCCTCAAATTGGAGCACTATTACGGGAAAAGTCTGCCCGCAGTGTAACATTCCGAGGCCAGATCACTTCCAGGCATATAATGGCACATGGCACGAATTGAGCATCGATCCACCTGCCAATGGTACTGTGCAAAATCAGCCAACCATCGAACTCACATTCACAGGTGCGCCCTAAAATACTTCAATCCAGATCCCCTGACGCTTAACTGATATGTCAGGAAGCGCGCTATATATATTCTGCATTGTTCCGAACAACGCTACTCTTAGCTGGTTGGTTCGGCGGACGCTAGTTTCCTTCATGCTAGATGACGTTATCGTGGGCTCATACCAAAGTGCCCCAGACAACACGACCGATAGCCTCTACCGGTATAACGTGCCGATTTATGCCAACGATGATTTACCTTTCAGTTGGCACAACATGACAGTACTAGCCTCCACCGAGTTAGGATCGTCTATATTGATTTTCTTCGATTATTTCATTTACAGGTATGTTCCTTTGGTTAGTTATAGTGAACTGGACTCAGTGACACGGTCCTGGTTCTGTCAGCACAGACTCTACGATCTTAAGCCCAGTCTCAACTTCATCTACCACATCTACCACGGCAACCTCTGTCACACCACCATCACAAACTTTCGCGGCCACTCATGGAGCGACTGCACGATCACCCAGTACCGACGTCGTTGTAGGTGGTGCGGTGGGAGGGATCTTCTTCCTTGTGATGGTGTCCGCCACTCTGATATGTTATCGGAGAAACAAGAAACACGGAGGTCAGTCTTCAGCACGACCAGAAACTCAAATGGAACCATTTGTTGCGTACCGCGAGGTGAGCATGTCGAATCACCATTCTGTTGAGTCACCTGAATGGATCCGATTTTGAGTTCAGCCTGCACCACGAAGTAAAACGGGCATGTTATCTACAAACCTGCAACTGCCTGTTCGACCTCCCTCCACTGCAACGTCTAGTAGTGGTAGTAGTGCTGATCTGGTCGAACAGGTCGAGCTTCTGAGGAACGAGGTGGCTCGTCTCTGCAATCTGCACAACTCGGACCAAAATATCACTACGTTTCCCTCACATCCACCTCCTGAATATACAGGTTGATCTACTGTCTGTAGTCCTCCCGACGTATAGTGTTGCGTTTTTATTATTTACCTACTATTATATGACCTCGGGATATCGAAAAATTTCTTGACAGGTACTGATAAGTATATCGTCTGCTTGATTTCAAAAGGACAGGAACACATGATCGACCCGGGCCAGTCACTATCATATGTCGTGGCTGTCCGCCTATGGTAGTTTAAACAAACACCACTAAACACTGGTATGTGATTCTGATTGGCACAGAAGAAGACGACCGGGAGGATAATTATTGCCCATGTTAACTGTATTCCGATGAACATACCAAAGTTCTAACAGACAATGTTTGGTACCAAATCATCAGGCACTTGATAGACAGCCACTTCCGTTAGGCTTGGGAAGTGAGAGGGATTTACAGTAGCATGTGTTGATCCTACTGGTCACGCTCGCGTCCTTGTAGCATGCAGCTGCCGAAGGTGCATCGAACGCGTACGGGTACCTATAGTGCAATCACTGGCACTTTGGACTCCAGCTCCCATAGTGCGCCGGTGTCTGTGGCAATGGCGAGCATTTGTGAGTGTGGCTCATTGACTCGGCCAGTTATTTGAGGGGATTATGAGATTGGTGGGAGCGAAGTCGTTGCCTCGGTTAATGTAACCAACGTCGAGTTACTCTCGAGCACGTAAAAAAATCCAGAACACGTGGCCTGAGGGGAACGTCATTCAACCCGTTTTGCAAGTACGTACCATTTGGTTGTGTCCATCGATATTGCTGGTCAGAAATATCAAGGAAGCCTTCGAATTCTTCATGGTTCTCCCATCTTCCCCCGCGAGAACTGGCAGTCTACGGTTCGGCACATCGTGTGTTCCTACAACCCACTGGCAGGGCCGTATAGTATCAGATCATTCAACCTGTGGTTTGAGGATGTTCCACTGACAAAGTCACGGCGATGGTAAGTCGAGGAAGCTGTTTCGTTCTTCTAGTTGCGACAACTCACTGAAGTATTTACCGATTTATATTCCTCGAGCGACGGACACTTCAGTGTCTTTGCCTTTGCCGAGCAAACATCCGGTGTTACCTGTAGCTGAAGAAAAGCGCTCTCGAGCCTAAAGCCTGCAGTACGACTTATCAGTTGTCATGATAAGTTTGCATGTGACAAGCCAAAGTAATAGCCTGAGCGATGGAAAGATATGGAAACCCGACGACGACAAATTTGAAAACGATCTGACAAAAAACAATAGCCTCCTGCCCTGATCAAGTCTCTGCTCACCCACATTAATGTGAGAGCAAACAGGCTTACAATTTACCAACTAAGAATGGAAACGATAAGACGCCTCTTCCCACCAGCCTCGCGGCCACAACAACCTGCATCAATGATGGTGATAATTTTCATTCCTTCAAGCAGGAGCTCCTGATTACAAAAGGTAGGCTGACCTCGGACGAACAACTTCGAGCGTGCTTCAAATTGACAGTTCGCAGATGTGTCAGTGGTTGCGATGGAGATGTGACGGGTATCCACCAAGCTTTTCTCACGCTCTGTCGTTCGTCGTGCGATTCGGGATCCATCATTTCCGGCCCATTCATTGAAGTGCTCATGCAATGCGCCTGAGACTCAGTATGGTGAGGCGAATCAGAGCTACTACTCACCTCACATGCCATTCGGCTCTGAGGAGTCCAACTACTGTGGTTTCAGTTTCAGTTTGGCTGGCAAGCTATGGTACAAACTGCCTAGAAGGAAAAAAAAAATGCACCACTGGCATATCGGAACCGTCTAAATCAGGTCGTCTACATCATTGATATCGCCCACGACAAGATCGGCGTCGAATGATAACGAGCCTGTTCGCCAATTCTTGAAGGGGCGTACACTCCCAAGGAAGCAACTTGAGACCAGGTAATCTCGAGGTAGAAGAAAACTAATAAAGATTCCGAAATGATTCTTTTTATTATTTTTTCACTGCACCTGCCAAGCACAAAATGAAGCAGCGTGTGACAAGTGGCTGGCAAGATGCAAGTTACAGCTGAGTTCGAATGTGTCTTTTCGGTCGTCGTCGTCTAGCACATAGTTTCCCCCTCGTCTCTCGTTTCTACGTCTTTCCTTTCTGCTAGCCCGCCCTCCGTTCGGCGGAGCTCCTCCTTTCTTTTCGTTCGCAGACTCCTTGGCACTGATCTGATTATCAGAGTCATTCATACTCATCGATATTATGGGCAAGAGAGGCTTTAACCGTGTCCGTGCCGGACACGCCCTTGCTGCCCATCACGCCCACACCAAGCGCAGTTGTATGTGGCGCGTTTATACCTTTGGATCCCCATCGTGATGAATTCCTTTCTAGCCTGTTCTACTGGCGGATTTTACACCAACCCTACCTCAGGAACGACCGTTTCGAGTTCCAACCCCTTGAATATCACCTGGGATACGTCGTGTCTGTCCAACACGTCGGCCGTCGATATCTATCTGATCGCCCCGACCCTCACCAGCACCCGTATTCATGAATGGCAAAACGTCAACTTTGACTTGGGTAGTTACGAAGCGACACTCCACCCCAGCTGGTGGAACGATTCATCCTCTATCTCGCTTCAGCTCTCCATCGTCACCTCTGGTTCCCCGCCTTTCCTTAGCACTCTGCCCGCTGGACCCGTGTTCACTGCTACTTACACCGCCCCCGCTGACGGTTCCACCCCCGCCAATGCCAACCTAAACACCCCAAACACTGTCACATATGTCAATAATTTCCCCACTAACGGCTCCCTCTCAAGAGGCAAAGCCGCCGTAGGGGTGCTCATTCCCCTCATTTTCATCGCCCTTGGCATTTATTTCTACATCAAGAAGAGCCGCGCCAAGGGTAAAGAGAAACGCAAACGCTTCTCCGAGGCTATCGATAAACGCATGTCGACCATATCTACAGATTGGAAGTCGATCACGGCCGCCGGTGCTACGGCTGCGATTCGCAACAGTATTGCTGTTTCGACTACAGGAAACCGTTCCTCTGCCTTTGCTTTTGGTGCTATCCGTCCCACTAGTAGTGCCTTCGCTGTAGAGGGTGACTCAGCGACTTTGGAGAAACTATCCATGGATACAACTCCACTGAGTCAACTTCGTCCAGGTATTCGTACTTCAGCATTTGGCGAGCGTATCTCTAGAGTATCGTTTGCGACTGATGTCCATCCATCCATGGAATCGCGTCGCATGACAGCGACCAGTCGTACCCTCCGCTCCTCTCGCGCGTCCTCATTTATTCCCCCTCTCCCCATTTCCCCAACTCGGAATGATGGCGACATTTCTCCCATCCAGACTAAGGGTGCATTCTCTTTGACACCAGAGGACATCCAGGCCCACCTGGCAAGTGACAGCAATGCGGAGGCGCTTTCTGATATGGATGAAATTTTTCCGTCGCTCTCTAGTAAGTGCATTCCCTATCCGATTTTGGATGATGCTTACGCAGTGGCTAGTGATGCGCACAGGCGAAGAGCAAGGAGCTGGAGACGACTACCTTCTACCTCCCAAGAAGAGTACTAGTATCGATCTCCCCACGCCACCATTCCCTGTACATTCTGCACCCGAACCCGCATCCCCCCCTTCTGGTATGATGCCAATGCCCGACCATACTTTGTCGCCCGACGACATGTTGCGGGCCTACGCCACACGCAAGATGACGTCACCTCCTACCTCCCCGATCGCTTTCCCTCCACGCACTCTGAGTTTCCATGGAACTTCCATGAGAACTCTCTATAGTCCCACCCCTCCTGCTCCTGACTCTTCATCCGGAGCCGCCCTTCGTGCGAGCTACACGCACACACCGGACGCGGAAAAGAGGTA
>JBBPPB010000950.1:0-10144 GCA_038091755.1 Leccinum pallidistipes | reverse complement strand
GGGAACATCCGGGGGTACTTCGATCTACCGGCCTAGGCTGCCATATACTTCACCCCTTCTTTGCCGGCAACTTCAGCAGTATCTGGGATCTTTTTTGACAAAATGGATAAGAATGACAGATGGGACCACGAGGTTGGATGAAACAGTCGACGATGGGCCTAGACCGAGGAGTGCGTATAGCTACGCCCTACTATCATGATAGTGCAGTCAGAAAATCCGAACTACGGCAGTGTTTTTCAAGTAGGGGTGATATTGAAATGGGTACCTGGGCGATAAGCAAAAGGATAGCTGGTACATGGGGAAGAAAAACGAGATGAATTTCATGTCCCAAAAAAAAGTGGCTGGTTCAACGCCAACTACGAAGACGCGATCTTACCAGTCGATGAGTCCATCATATTAACCATTCTCCGTCTTCAGTATCAGAGTCCTCGCTAGCACCCCAATGCCGCAGCGTGAATACATCTCCCTCGCCTTCTTCCTTCACGATGCTGCGTGCGCGTCCTTGTGAGAAACGCCCCAAAATTGATGATCGACCGATGCTACGCACTGATCAAACAAGGATATCGTCTCTGTTTCCTCACTGCCTGTTTCGTCGATTTCCTCGTGCAATGTCGGATGTGGACCCAACAACAGTGTCCTCAGGAAGCGAGCCGAGTCATGACGGTTCAGCTCCCCTAACTTTCTCGGCTCGGATGGTGTCTTGGAAAGTTGCAAAGTCACGGGTGAAGAAGATGTCGGGCTGTGGAGAAACACATAACGTTCGATACCTGACGTGACGATGTGGAGAAGTGATGGGTGTATTGCGATGGAATTCACGATGGACCTATGCCCTAAGAACAAAGCAAAAAAAGACATCAAGTGTCCGTGTCGGGCTCGTTCTGACGATCATACCCACCGTTTAACCGGAAGAGTGGAGTATCGATTTGCAGCGGAACGTATCGCTTTGCCCATAGGCTTTCAGAGTAAGCTAAGAGACCAAGACACTAAACCGGTATCATTTACATTGTGGGTGTCGATGAACTCACCGCAAACGTCATTCCATTCATGTGACATCCACTCATCCGCACTGATTTCCTGCCTGGCCCCCAAAAGCGTATTGAGTTCAGGTATTTTCCAGACGTAACCCCTGAAGTCATCAGACCCCGCTCCATACAGGATATCTTCGCTCATTCCGGGACCACCGAACGCCCCTGACTGGTTACGTTAAAGTAGCAGACGCATATAGACCCGCGAGAAGTTACCTTCATGGTGCACGAATTAGAGTACGTTCTTTCTCCGAAATTGATAGGTGACCCGTCGGGGTTATTTTTGCCCGTCAGCACGGCCAGAGGGTGAGGATCGGAAACGGCATAAATTGTCGGAAACCAGTGCTGTCCTAAAGCTCAGAAAAAAAAGAATCACTCGAATTTCCGATACAAAAACTTACGAGCATCGTCACCGCCAGCTTGCTTCCTATTGAACATTTTAGTCAGACTCGGGACCACGGACGCATTAGTGTGCGGCGCAACTGACCATCACGATCAAAAGCAATACTACTGCTTTCGGGATTGCTTAGATAGCTCAAAGACCGTTTGGACAACTTTGTGTTGTACTTTGGAAATTGACTCAGCTGACCAACGTGCGGAAATAAACGGCATCAGAGTGCTCACATTCTGTACGATCCCTTCATTGGACCTATTAGATAACGGGCCGAACGCCATCCGGGTGTCGCGAAGACAGACTTGACCATGAGAGTCGCTTGTGGCGAAGATGTGCTCCATGAAAGGATGTGTTTGAACGCCCGTAAACTCTGTCGCATGCTGGATGATCCCCTGTGCATGTGACAGCCTCCTATCAACACGTGCATCATGAAGGATGATCTTGCCATCCTCACTTAGCACGGGAACGATCAGAGAATCAGGGTAAATACAAATTCATGAACTCAAAGGGTCGTACCTCGCACTGAGGAATATTTCATCTTGATGAGGATGCGCACTCACGCACCGCACGCTGTCCTATGGACATTATTATCGGGTTGATATCGCTGATAGAAGCAAGCTGCCTCGGAAAGAATGCTGGCACTTACATCATGGCGCCGGTAAACGTCCTGAGCGGGATACGTTGCCAGGCTAGAGCCAACTTCCAGCCTTGATACGTCAAACCTTAGTACGAGCGAGTCTGCGCCGCCGCTATCAATGTTGGAAACGAGATCTTTGGCAACGAAGACGACTTATATGCGGACCTTATAAGATATTGGTTGGTTGCAGAGAAGTCGAGAGATAACACATTGCCCTACAAGCCGTTATCGTCTGGATGAGCAACCCACATATCTCCGAGGAGACGGATGTGACGAACTGTGGGTCCCGCGTATGTTAGCGACGTGCGGTGCACATCATCCTGATTGAAGTCCCAAAGTTGGACACGAAAATCTTGGCAGAAAAGCGCATTGTGCGGTCAGCTTGTTTGCGAAGCATCGACGGATTTACCGTCCCCAGCACTGGCCAACCATCTCCCCCCATTCCGAGAGAAAGAAAGACTATTCACACAGGACTTGTGGCCCACCAATTTCCTATCAGGTCGCAGTGCTTTGGCTCCTATCAGAAGCCGGGGTAGTAGATTGATGGGCATACCTGGAGAACGGAAAGCCGTTGGCACACGTTCTCAACAACAACTCCTTTCTCGTTTGTTCGATAGCACTCGAGGTCAGATTACTGTCCACAATGTGGATTGAACGCGCCCCGCCGGAGCGCATAAGAGTCGTGTGAGAAGTTGGTGGATCGAGGCGGAGTTCTTTGACTTGAAGTTGTCCAGGCGGCTGCGATTGCCACGAAAACTCGGCGCAAAGATACAGTCCTGCATTCATACAAGTCTCGAGAAGAATGGAGACCGATGACTAGATACATGGAATATTAAGACTACATAAAATACGTCCTCAAGATGCCTGATCCCTATATACGTGACGCATCTATGCGAAAAGAAAGATACCTGGATGTGGGAGCTCTAAAAGTGAATTCTATGTCAAGGAGAGAGGACGTTAAAATCGCTGCGTGAGTGATGTGTGTATAAAAGAATGAATGGTGAGGAAGAGGGCAGCAGGGAATGGATAATGGATGTGATGTCTCGATGGGACGATGGGAGAAACATGTTAAAGACGATGGCATGAAAGGGTCAGACCAATTGATCGATCATATGCATGAGTTGGATTCGTCACCGAACGATACGGGTAGCCGCCTCGAATTCTCGGAAGCCAGGGAGCTCAATCTTGGATGCCTTCTTCTCTCGTGTTCCCTCGTCGTCCGAATTACAACCCAACGGGTCCTTCAGAGACGTCGATTTGAGCTTCAGGGGCGGTAGCGTGATGGGCGGAGAACCCGAACGAGAAACAGGAACAGAAGCCGAAGAGAATGTGTTCGGATTTACAGTTGCGCCTGGCGAACCGTTTCGCTTCACCGTTTTTGAGGATGGCCAAGACGTATTGCGCAGAGGTCCCGACGGATTAATGGGAGTCATACCGAACGCGAGGCGGACCGAATGAGCAAGATGGTGTCCAGTAGAAGCAACGGCTCCGTTGTTGGCGAGACTGTGAGGCGGTGAAGCGGGTCGCGAACTTGATGGGCTCTGTATTATTGGCGCAGTCTCAAACGTCGGGCGCGCCACGTATCCATTATTTTGTAGGGAATGAGTGAAACTCCCCGGACTGCTCCCACTACTGCTGCTGGGTCCGCTCGAGAGCTGCGGCGTCGGTAGAGAATAGAGACTTCGGTCAGCTTGTACAGCAAACGACAGATGGCCAGGGTAGGTGTGTACATGCGGTAGTGCGGCCATCTGTGAGACCTCTCCCGAGCTTCTGTTACGCGATGAGGGCCCAAACACACCCTTTGAAGCCGGCGGACTTCCCAGAATGCTAGATCCTCTAGAGCGCCGACGGTGTCCGTGGCCCTCGATGGGGCTAACAGGCCCGTCGTTTTGGACGTGCGCATGTGCAGGGGGCAACAATATGGGGGATGGCGCTCGGGAGGGATTTGTCGAATGAAGGTCGAGCGTGCGAAGCGGCCCGAGGAACGGGCTAGCGGAAGGCGTAAACGAGAACTCGGGCTTGATAGCCGAGGCTCCCTGGGGCGAGACTTCGGCAGAAGTGCCGGGAACTGGGTACGATACTCGCGGACGCATGAACGGTGGGTGCGATGAATGTTGTGAGGCCCGATGAGGTGGGATAGAATCAGAGTCTGAGCTGAGAGGCGAAGGAGAATCGTCATGGGTAGCGAGGTGGCGGTATACGGGCGGATGGGATGAGTGTAATGGATAAAGGGGCGTGCCGGGGCCAAGGGTTGTTCGTCTATTCACTGGTTCAGGGATAGCGGCAGAACGCGACGAGTCCAAAATTGGACGGGCATCCTGTTCCATCGGGGTCATTTGCCAGGCAGGTCCGCTCATTCTCCTTTTGGCTGGATTGAACTTGTCCAAGGTCCTGCCCGGATCTTCTTCTGCCGACCAGTCTTTTGCGCCCACAAAGCCGACGTCGGCGCTTGCCCTTTTCAGGGATAGACCACTGTGGAACGGCGTTGAATCTGGACTCGTCGTAGCGCTCTTGCTGGTCCGACCGCGAATGTAGATGACCTCTGTGCTGCGAGCCTCGTATTCGGCGCGACGGAGCGCCTCTGCGTGCCGAGCCTCATATGCGGCCCGTCTTAGTGCTTCTTCGCGCTCAAGGGCGTAAAGTTCATCCATCGCGACGCTGGACAACGTAGAGAACGCGGAAGCGTTTGCGAGCGGCAATTGGGTTTGCGATCGCTGAGGTTGGTGAAAAGTCTCATATGAGGTGGGTCGGGCATATGATTCCCCCTGTAAGTCCAAGTGGTTAGTAAAAATTATGTAAGGTTGTGGGGAGCCGACATGGGGGGCTTGGGAGCGGGGTTTCCGCGAACAAGAGGGAAAAAAAGGGAAAGAAGAGGAAAGAAGACTGCGCACCTCATCGTCGCTGTTTGCTCTACTTCTCGCTTTCTTCTTCGCTCTTATGGTTGAGGACTCTTGAAGGCGACCATCAGTTCGACTGAAAGAGTGGAGACTGATGCCTGGTTCGAGATCGTCAGGGATGGTGTTTTCATTCTTGGTCTTGGGTTTGCCTTTGGTAGCATGGGTGGAAACGGCGGCGTTGTTGTGGTCGTTGTTGTGTATTCGGGAATGTCGTGTGAGTTCGTCTGAACGGGAGAAACGCTTCTCGCAGGAGGGATAGGTGCAAACGAAAGGCTTTTCACCGGTGTGAGTACGGATGTGACGAGTCTGAGGAAGAGTGATCGGGGATCAGAGCGCAGCCATGAGAGATGAAAGGGACCGACCTGGTGTTCAAGCCTGCTGAAAGCGCGACCACAGAGTGGATATGGACATTTGTAAGGACGTGGGGTAGCCTTGTCTTGGGATGTGGGAGGGGGCGGGGCGGAGTCCATGGAAATGATGGCTGAGAAAGTAGCAGAGAAAGGAATCGAGGACTGAAGAGGAGAGATATAAGTACACATGAGCGAGGGACCCTGGAGGGAAAGGGAGAACACACGATGATGTAAGAGAGGGGGGTGAAAACGCGATATGTTTCTAGAGGCGGAGTCTTGGAGATTTATCAGAAGGGAGAGAGCATCCGACCGGTTGCGGAAAGAGAATCGAAGACAAGAGAGGAAGACGGTGCGTGTGTGATATTACGGCGTAGTTGGAGGTATGAGATAGGAATCTATAGATGGTGACCAGGGGTGAAAACTTGTGGAGAAGCAAGGAGGAGTAATGAGTAGGGGAATACAGTCCGGGGTACCTTGAACCGGGCACAGTTAATTGAGACTCTGGAGAAGTTCGGGACGATGGGAGGAAAGGAAAGGAGACACGTTGCGTAGAAAAACAGTGACAGGGATGTCGTAAAAGGGATGCGCAGCCTCTGAAAGACACCCTCGGGGACCTGCAAAACGTGGATGAGGCGGGGTCGAGATACGAACGTGGGGAACAGTCCGGGTTTTCGCGTGGGGTCGGTTTTGATAGGCTGTGTGAGCGGGAAAGGGTCTAGATCGTCGTCCGATGAGCGGGAGGGGGCGGGAGGCGGGAGGCGGGTGAGGTGGTCACTGTCAGGGTCGACAATGGCGATGGTTTAAAAGGGGAGCCCACCTCTCCCTCCGTTGTCCGTATCGGTCCGAGATTGGAGAATTGCCGAATAAAATAAAATAAAAATAAGAGTGAATAATTTTTTTACATTACATAATATGCTTCCTTCTTCCCCAACCCCCGCATTGCAGCAGTACCTTATCTTGCCTTATCTAGATTACCCCGGCCTAGAACTTCGTCCACACATCACGGCTCGGTGGCGCGCTTTGCCTGCATTGAGTCCGAACCCATCCAATCCAGTCATATGCGTGCCATACGCCCCCGCCGCCTGCACGGACAACCCCCTCTGACGACGCCGCGCTGATTGTCCGACCCTAGCTAGCCGAGTCCTTTTTTTCCACCCAGTGAGAAAGTTAAAACACGGGATGACGTTTGAGACAATAATCCGCATCTCCAGCATCCCCGTCCAGGGGTACACCTATAACGCAAAAGAGTGTGACGGACGTGCGTGATTTGGACATATTAGTACTGTATCGGATTCGCACCACGGGGATTGACAGAGCCGCATCATCTGATACGCTTGATAGGACAGATCACCCTGGAAAATGGCCTGCGTTTCACGGCGTTGTGATGCTTGTCCGCCGCGATTCGTGCGTACCCCCAAGTCGAGGGCGTTGGCGCACGGGCCGACGCCGCAGGTAATTTTATTGCTCACCCGCTCCACCAGCATGAGCCGCCTTGCCAGCGCTCATCACCATGCACTCCGTAAGCCTGTCGACTTGGCGGCTTGGCACTCCCCGCGCGCGTCAGGTCGTGTGCTCGGCCGCCTTCGTCCCGCTGATCTTTGCAAGAGCCTAATAATAGTAGGTCGCTTGACGGACACCAAGACCCAGACCCTCCGTTGCCACGGCCCTCGGCGAATCCCGGAACAGAAACCTAACTCGGGTACAGACGCGTTTCTTCTGCATGTTTCCCCAGTCAAATTCTTGCCAAACGCTTGGAGTTGCCTCACGCGTTGCCCAGAACGTGCGATGAGCTTTATATTTATCCAGGCCAGGCCAAATCGGTAACAGTGCGCTGACTTATCTCCAAACTTCAAAGTCGTACTACTCTATGTAGTTTTATCATTGGCTGTGGCAGTCCACACCCTACAAACTCACTTTCGTATACAGCATTGTTGCTGCGGTCAGATCCGCGGAGTACGTACGTTGCGTGACCACAAAGCTCGTACACTGATAGGTTTTACTTGCCGGAAGCAGTTGCCTGACGACACGACCCCACTCGTAGGTAACTTCGCGTCCTTCCTTCCATTCCATGTACCTCACTGATCACATGTTTAGAGCCATCTTTGCACGGCTCCGTGCTCGCCATCACCCCAGGAATGTAAGTACTTGGCCACTCCGCGCCAGGAACGCCATGAAGAAAGAAGGTGCGACCACCGAGGTACTATCGGCCCTTCATAGCTAGTATAGCCTCGCTCTCAGACTCGGAGACCCCAGCTCAATTACGGCGATCAGCTCATCTCCATCCCGTCCTCCCGCCCTCTTTGCTGCCACGCCTGCCGGCCCGCCTATTTTCCATCCGCCGTTTCTGTCGTCCCTACGACAGGCCCGTCCGTCGTGATGAAAACAGCGAATTCAGGACGCGCGCACGTTCGTTGTATGTATCCCGCCACAACTCGGATGTCCGACACGTCGGCCTCGACGGAACTAGGGCATGCGAAACACTTGAATGCGCCATACCCGCGAGAGCTGATATTACATGACAAGCATTCTATTTTGACCCTGCTATTGTCATCGAAATGAAGGAAGAAACCCCGGCCCCACTGCTCGTGCCATATCTATCCCTCGCCGTTCGCTCATCACATTCACCCTGAACTTGGAGCAGGGTTCGGGCGTCATCAACTATTAGCCATCTTCCGTCGCTCGTCCGTCCACCGCGCATGTCCATCCGATGATCAATCTTCTACTACGCGCGGACGCAACGTTGCACCACTCTTTGCGAACAGACCCCGTTGGCCTAAACTCAATGCAGTGGCGGACTGAATGACAATAATAAGCTGTCTTACTCTTCGAAGAAATACGTGGCAGTTTCAAAGTTCAGGGTAAACAAAGTTCGCCAATTTGTCTTCTTCCATTGTCCTTTTTCAGCCAGAGTCAGGAGTCTTCCCAGCTTATCTCCCAGCTGAGCCTTCATCTCGCAGACAAAAGTGGGAAACCGATTGCCCGGAAATGAATGTTTTGGGCTTTACGTGATTCCAGCGCAGATGGCGTGCTCAGCCAGACAGCGCGCCCACTCAGATCAAGGGCCTGAAATCGGATCCTCGAGTCATTGCACGCCAACACGACGTCCCAACAAATACCGAAATAAGATAGTTCGGGTGGATACAGTACACGGAACTCGGAACCAATGCTGATAGTGACATTGCAGCGTCAGATCGACATTCACCGTCGCCTTGTCCGTGTTGTCTGGAATTTCGATGTCTCCCTGCGCAATCGTCTGTGCTCACCAAGTTCAGCAGACCGAAGCATCGTAGACATGTATCGCAAAGAAGCACGACACACCTGCTCGCCCTTTCTTTCTCGATCTCCCTTCTTTCCACTTCCTCTGCGCTCAGCACCTCGAATCGTGTCCTGAATTCCTGAGCCTCTGACCACTCCCTCCACACACTCTTCAGGGTTTTCGGACCTCTCCCATCTTTCGGCGTTCGTCCCCATCCTCCGAGGCCAAGACCCGTCTTGTCTTTCATCACCACGCCACTGCCACCTGCTGAAGCGCCTGCACCCGTCGCAGGTCCATCGGTCGCGGAGGATGCCGGCTCGCGTTCTCCAGCCACCACACCCCATTCTATGGCATCTTTTTTGTGTTTCATGAGCTCCTCGTGCACTGCATGTGCAATGAGTGGAATTGCTTCGCCAGATAGCCCAAGTTCAGCACAGAGTTGCTGCGAAAACGCCTCTGGCGTCAAGGGTGAGAGAAGATCCCACTCAATGTGGTCGAGGAGATGATAGGTAGCTATCTGTACGTCAATCTATGTGCGATGCACCAATGTTGCTTAGTCAGTGATCCTTACATTGTGCACACGTTCGATTAGGGTCAACGCAGTGGGAAGACGAAGCGAAACGAGGACGATAGAAGACACGACACTCACACTGAGTATGACTCTGCACTCGGGAATTTCTTCGAAACTTTCACCCTCCTTATCTGCATGCTTGTGAATGTGATCGTCTACACCGAGATCGAGCGAAGCGACACCCTCGTGCTCTTCAAGCTGTGCCCTAATTTGATTGGCGACTGTCTCAGCCCAAGGATTGATCGGCAAATCTAGGTCCATGCAAAATATCTTTGCGAATGTCTCCGGCTTGATCAATGTTTCATAGAGGTTCCAGACGAAACAGTCTCGAATCCTGAGCGTCTCGGTCTCGAACTCGACACGAATCGGAACAAGGGATGTGCGTTTGTGAGCGTGGGTTTCAAGCGCACCCATGGATCTGTACATTCCGTCATATTAAAATCGATAATCGATGTGCCACAAAAATGGACCCTCGGATATCGCAGTTTCCATTGAAGAAAAAAGATATGGGAGAAGACTCACGGATATTCGTGGGCAGTGGGGGCAACAGGTTTGGCCTTAATGAATCGGGACGGAGGGATCATACCCAGATAGCTCTGTTCCAGCTCCGCTTTTTCTGTTTGTGCTGGTTTCAGCTGCTGAAGTTGCAATAGTTGGGGCTGAGGTGTCGATATCCCGCTCCCAGAATGGAAGACTGACATTCCACTTCCCAAGCGTGTTCTGGGCTGCCGTAGGGCGGTTCGGGTACCTCCACTCGCCACAAAGTCGGAGTCATCCGAGTCGATGGCACCCGCGTCGGGGAATTCGTCCCCTGATCCAGGTTCGGCGTAGTTGACCATGCCTCCGCGACGTGTGGATGTACGTGCAGTCGTGGAAGAAACATTGAGGATAGGCTGCACTAGGAGAGACGTCCCTGTACGGAGACGGGAAGGGTAGGTGGAATGCAGCGCTTGCGTGGTCACGGGGAGGGGGTGCGGCGGCGGATTTGGCGGCGGTGGCGGCGGGGCGGGCGCT
>JBBPPB010000949.1:0-10146 GCA_038091755.1 Leccinum pallidistipes | reverse complement strand
CATGCGTTATCCACGAAGCCTCATGGCATGTTGTTTCTGTCTAGGACCTGAGGTTGCTTTGACTCTTGGGACGTCCTCCACGATGTCAACTTCACCTTCAGATGACAGCGTCTCCACCTCCAGCACACCCGCACCTTTTCGCTTGTTCGCCTCTTCCTCTCGCACCCTTTCAGTCTTCCATTCTTTGGAAAGATGCATGATCCGGGATCTCAGATTATCCCGGAACTGTGCAACTTCGTGGTCCTGCCACATCTTCTTACGGTCGGAGCTTGGCATGGTACTTTTTGTCTGTCAAGGGAGTTGAAGCTTGTGACATAGCTAGCGTGGATATTACGTACGGAGAGAATCTGTTCCAAGAATGTTGACGGAGCACGCATGAAGACGTTCACGAAGTGAAGGAGGTATATTCCGCAATCCCAGGTATTTGGTTGAACGGGGACCTCGTATAAACGGGTGAGATGCCATGCATCTGATGAGCATTAGAAGACAGTATACCTGGACTTGTTTGCCGACTGCACTGCGCACTTCGTCAAAGCCACGCTTATCCTTCGCCTCAGCTGCAAGATAGTCTTTGAGAACTTTAATGGCTTGAGGATGTCGAGTGCCAAGGGAATCGAGGGTAAAGATGTAAGTTCTAGCGAGACAATGCCCGAGAGTTAATTTGAATGCTGATTTCGGGTTGCTAGTGAGCGACGTACTGATGCAAATCCCCTCTCGAGGATTGTGGTACAGCTAGCATATCGTCCACTTCAGCTTCTTGCTGTCGATCCTCGACACTGTCATCGTTGTCCACGGCGGCGACCGGCTTCGCGGCTTCCAATCCGGGTATGGGGGCATAGAACTGGCTGACTGGTATACCTGACCACGACTTTGATATCGAATGCTCCAGTTTATCAGAAATTCTGTGTGCCTGAGTCGGAACATTGCTGTTGACCGATATTTCCATGTCGACGTCCATGACATCTGATGAGGGATACAGCAACTCAGCCTTGGAGGACGCAGCGGGAGATGACCGCGACTCAGCGGTGATAGAACAAGCTTTGTCGAAGGCCGTAACAGCAGTATCATCCAGCTCTTCGTTTCTAGTCGTGCTGGGTGTAGTCGTACGTGTAGCGCCCGCGGAAGACACGTCTGCATCAGGCTCTCCTTCGGTAATCTGGGCTGTAGGATTCGATCCTTCTGGCAACACCTCCGTGGGCTCAGAGATAGTTACAGGCTCTGCGTTCGCTTCAGAGTGTTCCTCTTGTTGCGTTTGTCTCCGTGTTTTTCGTGCGTTGGAAATCTGGCCAACCGAGAGAGGTGGTTCTAGGGTATGTCCAGGTTTGTATATGATAGCAAGGTACCAGTGGAGACTGATAGTAGCTGTGAGCAAACAACATGAAACCTGGGGAAGATATGTACTTCTCGTTGATGGGAACAATGACATATTTTTTGTCAAAGAACGGGACTTTGGAAGTCCACTTACGCACACTTTTATATCCGTCTCCTGGGCTGCAGAAGTTATGAGTGGTAAACCACAAGAAGGGTTTCAACGAACTTCTTTTTGTTGTGGAGTTTCTTGTAGAAGAAGGAGCTGAAGACATGAATTTGGTCCGCCAACGCTGGGTCCTTGTCACGAAGCTCATTGAGCCAGAGCCTGCAAATTTCAGGATACTCAAGTGTCGTTCAGTAGGGAATACATACTTGAGACCAAATTCGATGAGGGTGTCATTGAGATACTCCTCAGGTTGTAGTCTCTTCAGATCACTCTGCATAACGCTGAGCGCTCCGATACCAGTTGGGGGATACATTAGGATACTGTGAAAGATATGATTATACGATAGATGGTCGTATTCAAAAGTAAAAACCCACACTTCGTCAGGTTCTGCCTGTGCCGGAGGTGAAGTCTTCGAGGACCCGATTGCCGACTGCCTCGCAGAGCGCCGGTAAGTCTCCTTAGGGGGTCTTTGGCCGACAAAAGGTGAAGGGGATTCCAAATTAAATTTGTGCCTCACTCACTCAGGATAAGACGTCCGCGTCTTGACGGATGTCGAGGAACAGGGCGTAGTAGACCGTGCCGGCATTGACAATCCTTCTGCAATGCTTTCATTAAGATCTCCCTTGCCCCTTCCGGAGGCTGTCTGTTCAAACATCTCGGCATATCGAGTGGCGAATTCCCAGACGGCTCTACCCTCGACTTGCCTGTGAAATTTAGATCAAGCTGCAACATAAGATGAAGTGTTCGCTGACTTTATGATCTGCACGACAGATCCTGCAAACAAATTTTTGATTGCGGTGACAAGTTGCTGGTAGAATGTAGCGGAAAAGCCCCGCTCCTGTGAAGTTGAGAAGAGGAACGTCAAATTTCCGTCACCGCGGGCCGCACCTGCAATGTACATGCCAGACATTTTAGCAAAACAATGAAGAACCCGATTGAATGAATACATACCCCCCTTGAATCCCTTGTATTTGAGTTCAGTTTCGTTCCACTTGTTCGTCCGTCCAGTGGTAAACTGAACCACCACATTTTGCTTCAAAGGCTCATCCGAATCATTTACGATCTAATAGGGGTTACAACCGCTCAAAACGAAGAGAAACAGGAACATATTACCTTCACCGAACGGACAGCTTCCTTGGGCTGAAATTCAATATGCTCCGGAGGTTGACCCCATGATACGACGATTCGTTGCTCAGCACCTTCGAATCTTAACTTAGCGGGTGCGGCCTCGGAATGACGAAAATGATGGTGACCCAAACACCAAGCCAACAGTGGTAGAACGTGCGTCTTTTCCTTCTCGCGTGGAGAGTTCAGGAAGTTGGATGAGGAAGTTCCAACACTATGGAATTTGTCTGTGCTTTTTGGTTTGCCAAGGACATCCTAAATGGAACGCCTTGAGATAGAAACATGCATCTAGTCATTCTGTCCTTACCCCATCCTTGTTTTTCATCCTAGTAACAACCGTTCCGGTCATCAGATCGACAGAATTCACCGCCTTTGCGACGGGGTACCGTATGGCTGCGGGAGCGGGAGGAGGGCAATACTCAAAGCGCGTTTTCAGTTCTTGTACGATGTCTTTGGGTATCGCCATTGACTCCCTCGCGTTAGACCGCTGAATCGTCTTTGGAGAGAACTCCTCGATGTCATCGTCATCTTCCGAGCCTTCTACCACGATGTGGGACTCTTCAGCGCGACCCTTCCCTTTACTCGATGTATTTTTCGTATCTTCTTTGGGATGAGTGTGGAAGGGATGGATGCGTTCCGCGAAGCCGGGCTTTGAGGGACCCAACGTTAGTGGATCTGGAGAAGACGGTTTTGCAGCACGGGAGACGCGCTCTCCAAGGTCATCAGAGCTCATTTGAAGATCGATAACCTCAGGAACGTTTCGGACGGTATTGCTGCGAAGGTTGGTCGAGCGAGGTGGTCCGATCTCTTGAATATCGAGATCGTAAGTGGTTCTGAAAGCAGATTCCCGGCCATTCCATGAGGAAGCGCTATTCGACGTTAGGGACGAGGAAGCATTATTGTCAAACTTTGGACGCTTTGGCGCACGGAAGTCAGCGCTTAGGCTGGATCCGTTGGGAGGCTTAGCCAGGACTGTCTGTTTAACATTGGGGTTACCTGGGGCACGACCTTTACACGATTGGAGGTTGTTTCTGCCCCGAAAGTACGGATTCTCGTTGCCACGAAAAGGCCGTTGGGTCTGCTAACGAACATAAGTGAGACAGTGAGTTGTGCGGGGAGAGGGATTTCTGACTCCACCGGTGGCTGGGGGTTGTATCACAGTTGGCTCTTTTCTCCAGTGAGCTCTGCAAGAAATGATGGGATGGATGGCAACAGGGACATGAGGTACTTACTGCGAACCAGTGTGAGAGGCATCCCTATAGTTGGCTGTAAATGCCCCACCCATTGAGTCGAGTCCTATCATTGGCTTGCGTTTGTCAGGATCGAGCCCCGTCATCGAGCGCGTAAGATGATGCCCTTTATCCTGCCAGAAGACGTCAAAGTAAACGCAGAGTGGTTGTGCGCAGGGGTCAGACACTTGGACGCGAGATGCGGTCAATACCAGCAGTGGCTGTGCTGAACGTCACGCAAACCGACGTCGGCCCAGGCTACATCATACTACTACACACTACGAGTACAAACATCTTTGCAACACCACGTTCACGTTTACATGGTATATTATTTGTCTAGTCTCCGAGCATCTTCAACATGCGATAGAAATCCGCAACCAGGTACAAACTCCCTGTGACGACGACCAGCTGTTCTCCCGTACGAGCTGCTTGTCCAATCTCCGTCCATTCGAACGCGCTCTGCAACTGAGCGTCGATGGGAAGATCATTCGGTGCAGCCCATAGGTCTTCATCTCCGAGATGAATCATCTCCTTGACGGTGTCTCGTATTTCTAAAGGAGGAATGCAAGTCACCCACGGCATCCCCTCGGGAGGAGTGAATTGCAGGGCTGCAAGCCGGACCTTGGTCACGGGATTCTCACAGACATGAGGTAAAAATATTGGAGACAGCGTGTCGAGAGGCGTTTTGGGGGGTGAATGAGAGAGTCCGACAATATATGTTATATGCAAAGTTGACCCTGGCTTGAGCTGAGCAGTGAGGTCGGAAATGTAAGAAGCGAGCATTTCCGCTGAAGCAGTGTTGTGGGCTCCATCCACCAAAACGACCGACGGATCAAGAGCAGAACCTATCGTCACGGGACGCGGCAAGGTATGGAAGGTGAGCCTGCCGGGCCAAGAAGTGCCCTCTATGCCTGCACAAACAGTCTCGGGTGTGATCCGGCGGGAAAGGTTTCCGAGAGTTGGCCAGGATCCGGACGTGAGTGTAGAGATGACGGTTAAGGAAAGTGCCAGATTATCAAGCTGATGAGTGCCATACAATGGAAGTTTGGCGTGAATTGGCGAAGGGAACGACGCGGAACGAAACTCGATGGGTTGTGCTAGAGGTTGGATGAAGGGTCGGACGGAGGGGGAGAAGCGGTACTCCTGCAGGTCGTCGAGATGACATGGATAGACGGGCAAGCTAATGATGAATTGGCCGCGGATTTGTGGATTCTCGACGACCCGTCTGGCGCAGATCTCGACGATCGGGTACTTCTGTGCGCCCATAACAAAGGGCCTTCCTGACCTTGCAATCCCGGCTTTGTGTTCCGTAATGGACTCGACTGTATCTCCGAGAAACTTTTGATGGTCCAGGCCTACTGCACTGAGAACGGACACCATAATGCAGTCGTCTGGAATGACGTTCGTGGCATCGTCTCGACCGCCCATTCCGACCTCGAGCACTACTATGTCAACCTTTGCAGCCTCGAATATCTGAAGTGCTGTGAGGGTCAACACCTCGAAGGGAGTGGCGCCGGTGCCAAGCTCCTGATCTGCAGCGATGACGAGGCTGCGTGCATGGTCATAGACGGACGGCGACACGGGATGGCCGTCAATAAGGATGGAATCGTGAACGGAAACGAGATGTGGGCTATTGAATTTGCCAACGGAGAGGCCAGAGGCACGAAGAATGGATGCGACGAAGCTCGTGACGCTGCCCTTGCCATTTGTTCCTGCAACGTGGATGGTGGGTCTCTTGAATGGGTCTAGCCGGGCAGCGAGTCGCCTGACCCTCTCCAACCCTAGATGAATGGACATTTCAGTTACGAAATTTTGTCGGAGCACCGTGACGGGGTCGAAAGACAAAGCTTAAGGTAGTATATAACCACTTCTTGCCTGGCCGAGCGATACCAGTCCTCCCAAAATGACAGAGATCCAAGTCAGTCTTTTAACGCCTTTCTGTTGCCTTGATCCTATCATAATCATGACCTTCGCAGGACGCAATCAAACGGCTCCAGGCCGGTTCCACCAGTGCCACCGCCGATTTGGAGGCCATTGCACTTTCACCTGCCTGTACCCCGGAGCAGCATGACTTGATTACGTCGGCCATGTACGCTGTCCTAGATGAGGCCCATCTCCAGAGTTCAAAGTCGGGCACGGTCTTTCCTATGCAACAAGCCTTGTGTCTCGCAAGCTTGGCCCCCATCCTCGTAAAAGGGTTTGTGGGTTCTGACACGCCGCATTCCAACCTCACGGCCCTGACGAGCCACTGGACCACCCTCCATTCGTGGATTCTATACCTCAAAAACGATTTCGTAGATCAAGAGAATGTCGACCTTTCATCCCGCCTTCTCGCCTGGAGGTGCATTGCCGACTTCTTGGGAATCTGTGACGATTTCTTCCTTCATGACCTGTTCGAAACAATCGTCTCGTCCCCGGGCATCGTTGCCACTCTTTTTTCCTTGTGGCGCTTGGAGACCCGGGATAAAAGATTCGCTCTCTCAAACAATCCATCGACACATCCCATGTTCCATTTACCAGCAATCCTAGATTCCTGGATGTGCGCGTTCTCACATCGAGAAAGTTGGGACTGGTCGCAGATCCTCCTTCCTTTCGGCGGCGAGCCTGATGACCTTGCTACCACCGCTTTGGATCACCTCCGACAAGATGTTGCACGCTCACCAATCAACTTTGACCTCATCATATGGGACATCCATATAATCACGACGCTTTCTGTCAACGATACCATCCGCATGCCTCTTCTTAAGCAGCAGTCGATGACCCTGCTTACCGGTGTCATCAATATAATGGCGCACCAGTATCATGCTACCTCCGACCAGCTCTCTCTCGTCGCCAAGTGTATATCTTACGCATATTGGTATATTCGCGCCTACGCGGAATCGACCGAAGGGCTACCTTGGATCATCCAGCTTGTTGAGGCTGGCCTCTTGTCCGCCATGCTCTCCACGGAACGATGGATCAAACACCTTAATGGTGAGGAAAGCGAAGACTGGGAACCACTGTTCCTGTTGCTTGGCCAGATAATGCCCAAGTACTCCTTGTACAGCTCTGTTCTGAGGCCCATGGTCAAGCAACTGACAGCGATAGATGCGGGTGATTTACCTGGAAAACTCGATAAAAACGGTGCGCTATTCCAGGTGTGGTCAACATTCGAGCGGGTCGTTCGGGACAGAGCAGGGCTCTACAAATCGGGCATCAAAAACGAGACGCATATCGAATCCTGCCAAAACACAAAGGTATGTTGACCGTATCCTTCCCGCTCGTGTATCATCCACATGCCCTGTCTTTCAGTGTGACAAGTCCGGACCCGTTGGGTCATTCAAGAGTTGCGCAGGGTGCCTCCACGTCCACTATTGCGGCAAAGAATGTCAGGTATACGATTGGAAGAACGGCGGCCATCAAAAGTATTGCCGTGACATCCAGGCGCGCCGTGCAGGTGAGCAAGCGAGCCTCGTGGAATGCCTGGATGCTGAACGCCACCGTCAGCTGGTCTCGTCTCGCGCCTGTCAAAACGCGACGTTCTATTCGTCGATAGAATTATCGCCCATGACCTTAACCTCTTCCGGGATCGTATTCAAGGCGCTTCCATGATGATGAACTTCAATCCGGTAGTCATCGAGCTCGACTACACGCAGATTCCCATGCAAATTGACGTCGGGTCCATCCACACGGTGCCCCCCGTGTACACGTGCCAATGCGACGCAGCAATAACCCAAAAATGGAACCATATGGTCGAGATCGCGCAAAAATCTACGTCAAAGAAGGTCCTCGTGCGCGCCCTGTTGCCAGGTGGCACGTCCGAACGGGTGAAACTTCAGTGTTTATCTCTCAAGCGGGTGCTTGGAGATGTAACCCCCGCGGTGGAGGAGGATCCAACGTCGGAATTCAACGAAACGTTTGATCTGCTTTACTCACGTGCAGGACAGTCGTTTGGAGTGGTAGATGCCGCGTTCCCGAACGAGGCGATGAGGGTGATGAAGGAAAAGGCAGACATGCAGAAAAAAAAGGACTAATTGATCACCCTGATAAGTTACCGCATCCGCCAGTTCACCTCATGGACAGTCCTGGACTCCATCCACCTCGCACCGAACGGTTTGCTTCAGGGAGATGCTCGCGTCCGGTGCAATTAAAGGGTTCATTCGGATAATATAACACATCTGCAGAACGTTTCATAGAACTCGTGTTAACGTCGTTGCTGGCAATTGTCCGTTTACTTAATGTATCATACGAATACTCTGGCATGGACTGGATGATGCTATATATCGACTGAAAACCGAACCCTCGTGGGGAATTAATGAGCACAGAAAGTCTCAATGACGAATCGTCTAGGTCGTAAATGTTCTGGGTTGGGTGCGAAGAATGTTCAGTCGATAAATCGCGATAAATACGTGCTCGTACAGTATGCCAGTGAGAAATGTAACTCGGTGCAGTGGTATAGGCATCGATGCCAATGAAGAGACAAGAGCAAGTTGAAATAGAAATCAGGAACACGTATTGGTCATCTTATTCAACGGGAACTGGTAACCGGCTTGGGCCCAAGTTGTTATGTTTGCATTGGTATAAGCGTTTAGATGTCTAGCAGGCCCTCGAGTTAGTGGCACACCCAAGCCAAGCCAGATATCACGTACGAGTTGATATACGACGCAGTTGGATAACCCGGGGGGTCGCACGTCAATGCGTTTTGTAGCCCTTGGCGTTGATACAAGCGAACATAGTCGACATACATCGCGCTAGGGAATTGGAGGGCTTTGAAATCCGCACCCTGGAAGGAGGCTGGTCAAAGATATAGTCAGCATTTCTTTCATCCTGGCACTCGGGGTTTTGCTCACCAGACATGCCCAAGTTCAGAATGATAAACTACAAAAAAGTCAGTCTAAAAGGATTCCGTTGCATTGCAGACCACGAAACTGACCATCGGTTCCTCAGGAATAAGTCTGGCGCTGATCTTCGCGGTTGAATCGGCCCCGATGGACGCCGATGTTACTTTCCACGTCTGAGCGCTTTCGCTATACCACGTGATGTATCCAGAGGCCCGATTATTGGGGTTCGACCAGTACTCGAACCCATATGTGGCGTAACTTTGTCCGTTATAGTATTGGCTACCGACGTCCGATAGTGCGGATACTGCTTGTTGATAAACGGCGCCTGTGTATGTGTTCAAGGTGGTGATAGTCGAATCGTTGATGGTGGTCGCCGGGGATGCGTTGTTGAATTGATATTGGTAGTTGTAAGGCGCAATTTGTAGACTCTGAGAAACTTGGCCTTCAAAAGGGGACGCAAATACGTTGACTTCAGCCTCCAAGACGTCGATTTCCGGGACACCGCGACCGACAAATCCGTTGCCCCTCGTTGGGCCGGGATGGTCCTGACCTGCGCATGTACATGCAGAAAGCCGCTGGCCGGGCTGGTAGCTCAGCGGGCCACCATTTACACCACCTGTGGCAGCTGCAGCCGGAGTACCGTCGTAAGTTTGGTTGGGGAGCGTTCCCAAGTCGCAGCTGTCATAGCTGAATGGCCATGTGCCTATGTGTAGAGACGATGAACTCGCAATGATGGCACGGATGAGACGAGGCACACACCTTCCGTCGTTCCACCATATCCAGGACGTCCCTGACTTGCTGGTAAGATCTGACGGTAGGTCGATCTGAACGAAGAAACGTACCAAATTGCCCATAGTCCATGCACCTGTTCTAGGTAAGAGACTGACAGGACAGGCGGTTAACAAGGTACTCACCAGGCCAGAACCCTGGAGCTTGAGACGATCCTGGAAGACTGAGGCTAACTTCGAGGTACCCGGTGGTGAAGCACAGCTTATTCCATGAAGTTAGCATACCTTGACGATAATGTGAGTAACGAGCGGAATTTCTACGAGTAAACCACGTGCCGCTCATAAAGTTCAAATTGTTGATTGGTTGTTCGGTGATCGTAATTACTAGCTGTCCGTTTTTCGTTGTTATAGCCTTCACAGACCAGTCAAAGATTTATTATGATGCTCGATCAGGATGTCTGCGTACCTGTGGATCATACCACTCCATGTCACCTGTGGACCTGAGCGTACACCTGCGTGAGCGCCCGGGTCACCTTTTCGCTCGTTGGTCGACCAACTCACCAGTAGTGTAGATTCTCTGCTTCCCAAAATGGATCGTCGCCAGGCCAGAAAGTTCGACCGTCCGTGTTGAATTCGTCGCTAAACACGAGGTCATATGTGAGACCATCGCTACCAACCCGATGTTGTGCGGAAGCGGGGGTGTCGGGATCGATAAGTCTGGGCAAACCGGGGAGGGTTGGTACTTGGCCAGTATAGTTGATACCACC
>JBBPPB010000948.1:0-10149 GCA_038091755.1 Leccinum pallidistipes | reverse complement strand
CCAATGATACTGCTGCAATTCAGGCCGACCTTGGCGTCTGGCATGATGTGTTGCCATTGAGATTTCAAGTACTACAGGAGTAACCAATTTTTTGTAATCTACACGAGCTGCGACGCGACTGCCACTCGTAACACAAGCATTGATACAATTCAGTGGTAATAAGCTACATGGACAATTACACACCAGTAGTATTTTCCACCAATCGCAATGATTGCATCTTTTGCAAATTGTTACACAAACATCTCTCGCTCGTTCCATTAATCTTCTTCAATCACATCCGGGAGTCAATCAAATGACTCATGGTACCCCAGCCCAGATTCACAACAACTCAAGTTGTTCATACCCCCACCATGTCATCCCTGGCTACTTGACCGATAACCGCTCACACTCTGGTTGGATCTAAAACTGGCTCAATTGGGACGCTCGCTGGAGTTACAATCTGTGGCATGTTGAAGTAAACAAATCACTGGCAAGTGAATTCCAGGTCTGTTTTAGTTGATCATCCGTCTGTCACTTTCTATTCACATCTTCCAGGTTTGGTGGTTTGCCAATCGGTCCGTGTGGGAACATTGCAACTATCAAACTCTATTGGTTCATTTGCAATTGAAGTCAGTCCCACATGACTATGGACAAGAGGAGGTGCCGTGCACCATTCAAACTCTATTGTTTGTTCTCACTGTGGTACGTATACTAGCTTGGGGATTTGTTTATTGGTGTTTTTTCAATCCTAATGGTGTAACAATCTAATCAATCTAATCTAATCTGGATGAGCTTAAAGCAAATGGTTTGTGAAACATCAACAAAAAATGTAGCTGTATCACTTCAAAAGTCAGACTAGCACCTATTTTTGTGCAGCTATTTGATCAATCTGATTTAATCTGAAATAATAATGCCAGGTATACATCGACATTTAGTTGGCTATATTGGCTAGTGGATGCCCTTATCCCATCCTTTTGACAGATTGCCACATTTCGAGAAAAATGACTGTCTGGTAGTTGCTATCCAATTTTGGTCAAAATCCACAACATCGGCTATACAAATTGACAATGAGCCTGAGCAACATTCTCCTCTAGTTTGGTCCATTCCTAGAATGCATCACAATAGCCCAACCAATATCTATCAGTAGAAATGCAATATATCCTCACTGTTCAATTTTCTCATTCTGTCTCTCTCTACGTCCACAAATGCAAAGGTTTGTTGGAAGGTTTGGAAAAACTTCATTGTTACTTTGCAGAAGGTGACAAGGACAAGCACCCCAAAATCACCCATGCAATCTTCTATAACATTCTGAAGGAGATATGGGACAGTATCACAGCAGCAGAGGATCACACCAGTGACAAGCAAATCAAATGAGGAAGAATACACTACAGTGCCCTGCTACTTCAAGGGAGGCAGCAGGGGATCACAATTGGGGTGCTGGATGAGGTGAAAATCAAGTCTACTACCAACTTGAAACATGCTGTACAGGAGCAAAGACCACAAAGCTCAAATTCCTAGGCCAAGAAAATTTGTAGCTCAATGTCTCACAAGTAAATGTGGCATCCACCTGTCATGTGGCATCCTTCATCTCCCACTGCCTATCACTTTTGTCCTCTGCCTTATCTTGGATGGCCACACTCCTGTCTTGTTGTACATTTTCCGATGTTACAGATTTTGATATGTTTTTTCCTTGTGCTTTCTATGTACAGAGTACTATGTAACACTGTAAAGATCCTAAATGCCCTGCGTGGATCTAGGAGGAGAGTCCTACTAGTCCGGGGCTGTGAAAAGAAAAGGGTGAGCGATTGTTCGCTCCTAAAGGGATTCTTGAAAGGGGTGAAGTCTTGAAGAAGTCCGGGTGACTAATCCTGATGGGCCGGTGATAGTCCGGTAGGCCCGAGGGTGGGCAAGGCGAAGGACCGATAGTCCGGTTTGCTGACGGTGAGGAGGTAGAAGAGTGGAACGGGCGGGGAATCATCGGAAGTTGTCGTCGAAGGCAGAAGGTGTTGGTCGGTCGGTCGTTTGGTCGGTAATGCCACTCGTTTAGTGACAGTGAGCTGAAGGAAGCTAGATTTCGACTACTGGGGTACATCTGTTTTATAGTCCGGGCATTCCCGAGACTTCTAAGGTACGTGGTTACAAGAAGGGACGGAGATGCGATGGAACGCGGTCTTAGATTGACCCAGGCATAGAAAAGAAGCGGTAGAAGTAATGGGGCCGAGGCCCTTCAGAACCGGTAGTGAAGAAAAGAAGAAAAGAAGAGGAAGCAAGAGGGGTGGGAAGAAATTACATAAGGATGGAATGAACGAACTGACGAGTGAAGACCGCGACGGACTACGCATGTCCGGTATAGTCCGAGATGTCGGAGAGCCGGTCTTAGTCGAGCTGGGGCGAAGGAAGGACTGGTCTTCCAATAGATGATCCGGAGGTCCGTTGGATGTGTGAGGCTGTGAAAGATCGCGAAAAGCGAGGATATAAACCTAGAGCCGTAAGGATTTCTACACCGTCTCAGTCAAGATATTGAACGGCGAATTAGTGAACTTGAGGTCCAAATTCCTGTTTCGGTGTCCTAGTACACTTCTTGGAGCTCAAAATATCTAATGGAGAATTTGTCCTTGAGCACCCTGAATAGCAAGTCTTGTACTTTGAAATTTTGGAACTATTGAACCTGGAGTGAGATGTGATTTAACACAACGTAAATTTTGGGACTCCCTTCTTTCATTCCAATGTCTTCCCTGCTTCTGCCAACATCTTCCCTAATTCTGGAACCATTGTTTCCCTTTCTGCAAGCATCATTTCCTCCTCTTCCCAGGCCCGCCCCAACTCTTCCTCCTCTTCCCAGGCCTGCCCCAACCCTTCCTCTTCTTTCCTCGGCTTTCCAGCCATCTACCACAAACTCCAGAATGCTGGTATGTCACAGTATGCCAACTCACCCTCAGGCTTTTTTCTTAGTAATAATTTTTCCTGACCATCCAATCTTACTGGATCTTTGTAGAAGCTTTATATATATCTAATGAATGGACTGACACCATTTACCGGCCTATATCTCAGTTTTGCATTTTATTTTTTAATTTCCATTGAAGTATATAGACATCGTTCAGCAGCAAGGCATCTGGACTGGAAACAGAGTTGTATGAAGCACATGTAGTATGAGTGCCTGGCCGCACTGAGGAGAGGCTGTGGCTCTTGTGCTTAATTGAGGAATGATTTGAAGCACTACAGGACTTGGAAAACAGTATCTATCACTGCATCTACTATACAGCTGAGTCAGGCTGACTAGTACTTGAAAAAAACTACAACTTATATTCCTCAGACTGTTTGTCTCTGTAGTGGTCGTTATTTATCATAATGGACGGCTAAGCTATTTCAGTTTTAATGACCATTTACAACAAGTTTGGCTCAAGTATCAAGCAGTAACTGTACTAGCTATTTGTAGTCAGAGAAGGAGGGGAACTTGCTCAAATGCTTGGCCCATTGCCCCTTCCTGTCCTGCTTCCACTTCTGCATTTATGCTAGTGATGTAGTTTGGGCTAACTCCTTGTTAGTTTTCATCCCATTTTTAACATATGCAAAAAGCAGTCCTGAGGCATACTGAGCAAAGGAAAAGCACTTTTGACCTTCTGGAACCTCTATGTTCCAGTGAGTTATGATAGCAGAGAGGATTGGCACAGTTGCACCAGGAGGAAACTGAATAATCAGATTCAGCTCCTCAAGTACTAGAGACCCTGCTGCAGTGATCCTGTAGCAGCAGGGCTATAGCGAGTGTAACCTCAGAATGGCAAACATTTTTGCACTAGGTGAGTGGCTCTCTTATGGAGCAACTACAAGTTTAAGAAAAACCACCAGCAGGTGAAAGATGTTTCGCTAATAAGTAGTTATGATTTTTAGTCCACGTGTGCATTAAAAAATACCATACAAAATTGACTTACTGCCAGAAGATTGTCTTGAACTTGGTCCTGGACCTATAGAAAATTTATCAATATATAAATTACAATATCAAATTATTCATGTCACTTACCAGATGACACTGACAGTGGTGCCAACATTTATGTCGGCAGTTGGTTTGATCTTCTTTGGCACTTTGATCTTTTCACTTCGGGTGTTGTATCCCGATTCATAGTCCATCAAAGACAAAGAGTTCTCCTTGGGAAGTTTGCTGTGACTGATCTCTTTCTCTGCAGCACTACCAACAACCTTAGATGATTGAAAGCTGTGAGGTCCTATGGCATCCAACTTTGCCCAGCCATCCCAATAAGTCTTTGACTCTTCCGCTGTTGCAAATTTCAATTCCTCCAGGTCAACACCTAAACCAATGGCCTTGATTGTGTTGATATATTCTGATCCTTGCAATGGTGGTGTCAAATCCAATGTAGGATTCCGAAGGCGATTCGTTTGCTTCATGCCTAGCAGAGATAATTCCTATTAAAAAGAAATAATTATATTTTTAGTACACATGTGAACTAAAGCAGAAACTGACCTTAAGGAAACATTTCAGAGGGTTGGCCAAGCTCAGATCCATGCAGTGTCTATTTTCGGTGTTGATATAGCCAACATAGTCTGTCTTGACAGCATCAAGGTTGTGACAGCCTTTCCTTTAAAACTGAAGATGCAGCTGCTGGTGCAACAGCTGTTCTTTCCATAGCCTTTCCTAAGGTTTCACCTTGATACTGATTGGGTATTAGTGTTGACAGAGCTGTATTGATGAAAGGTGGTTGTTCGTCATATTGATCCCAATCTCTCCAATACACAACAATTTCTTTCGCATCCAGGTAGTTGTCAATTGTGTTCAACAGCGACTCTCGCAAGGTCCCAGGCTGCCCCAATAGACAAAATTTCGGAACATTTCTTGACACGTACAGCATCAACCAGTGTATGTTTGATGGAAGTTGTCCAATCAGCTGATTTTGTAATTGCCTCCCAAGGGATCGGAGTAGCTCTCCAGACACGATAGACCAGACGAAGAAGATCTGGGTGTTCCTCAGTGGGTGAACCATCCAAAACAGCATTGAAGATCTTGTTTGTTGAATGAGCTGGTTGGCAACCTTTCTGAAATGGAAATTGAGTGCCAGTCATCTGGCAACAGCAGGGGGCATTATATCGCCTTTTTGCTTAGTTGGCACCGGCAGTACATTAAGATAGGTGTGCTGATTTTCTTTAGCTTTTAGCAAGACTAACTTGCTCTAGATGCCCACTTTCACTGGACAGCAAAGGCTTGTCAAGGATAACACTGCTGACCTTATTTATCAACAGCAGCCTGATTCAAAACCTGATGTGAGTGTTTTTTTTTTAAAAAACAGCACTGACTACTAAATAAGAACTTTGTCAAGAAATTTGTGTGTGATGCACTCAGGCTGTATATTCCTGGGTATGCTGCCAGGTATCAGCGAGCCATTGACTTTTGGGCTCAGTATGGGTATCAAGCTCAATTCAGTTTATTTTTCAATTTCTGTCCAAACATTTTGTTGAAGAATGGCCAAGTTCATGCCCTTCCCCATGCCGACCACAAAAACATTGCTGGGGGAATTTGTGCTTTGATGACTTATTGCTTCAAGTAAGTCCATGTTCTTTCTTAAAAGCCCATTTTGTCCCATGCTTTGTTAGATCCTTCATTTAATCCAAAGAAAAAAGCTTGGCTAGTTGTCTGGGAGTTCAGCATAATTATTGAGCTTCCAGTGGGAGGATGTTGGTCACTACTATGAAATAAATAGCCAGTGTGATTCCCAATCAATTCCTGAACCTTTTAAACCTCCATGTATACTGTTGGTTACTCTTCAAAATCATTTGTTGAATTGATATACTAGTAAAGGTGGGCAGAAGGAAGGGAGGACATTGGTTACCACTACAAAATAAATAGCCAGTGCCTGGGAAACAACTGGAATATGTTTGGCATATGTCTAATGGTATGGGACAGTTGATTGGAGGTATTCTAGATGGCACGTTGAATTTATATTGCCATGGGAGGGGGTAGGAGGGGACCAAAGGGCTACCACTATGAAATAAATAGCCAGTGCTTAGGAAACGGTTGGAATATGTCTGGTAGATGTCTAATGATATGTGACAGTTGATTGGAGGCATCCTAGATGTCACTTCAAATTGATATTGCCATAAGATGTGGTAGGAGGGGACCAAAGGGCTACCACTATGAAATAAATAGCCAATGCTTAGAAAACAGTTGGAACACCTTTGGTATATGTCTAATTGTATGTGACAGTCGATTGAAAGTATTCTAGATGTTGATTCAAATTCATATTGCCTAGAAAGGGAGTAGGAGAGAACCAAAGGGCTACCACTACAAAATAAATAGCTAGTGCTCAGAAAATAGTTGGAATATGTTTGATAGATGTCTAATGGTATGTGACAGTAGATTGGAGGCATTATATATGCCAATTTGAATTGATATTGCCTGGGGAGGGGGTAGAAGGGGACCAAAGGGCAACCACCAAAAAATCAATAGCTACTATAGAGTTATTTGAAAATTAAGTGTCAAACTCGAAATCGTGTATCTGAATATTGATGTTACAAATAGAGGCCCTTTCTACAATCATTTTGAGCTACTGTTTGTAGGTGTTTGTACACTGTTTGTGCACTGTCTGCCCACACTTTGGTATGTTGGTAGAACATTCTCAGAATGTCATAGGTATTTGTATCAGCATTTGTACAATATTTGTACACTATATAGGATTGTGGAAAATATAAATTAAGGCATCAGTTCAGAGGCCCGTAGAGAGAGGACTTGAATGTCAGCGGGTTGGGGCATTTGAAGATATTATACAGCCATCCCTCCAGCCAATCTAGGAGGACTGGCGGATTTGCGAGAGGTTTCATGGAGACGGTTTACAGTCAATGTGGGAAGGAAATGCAGCAGTTTTGTAGACACATCAAGTCTGGGCAGCAATCCCTCCCCTTCGAAGGTGCCGGTGACAATGCCACGTCCTGCCATGTGCACCTGCGAAGATGCAGCAAGCTCGTGTCTGACTCGTTCTTCTTCTTCTTTCTCTTACCCCTCCGGTCTGCACACCCATCCCCTTGCTGGACTCGGACGATATGCAGTGGCAAGATCTTTGCTGCACTGCTTTGTACTGCAAATATTATAGACATGTAAAGGGGCCGATGTGGAAAGCATGAAATTAGAACACTGTCACCATGCTCATTCTGAACAAGGTCAATTTAATCGAGCAATGCTCTTCTGGTGCCCTGCCCCAGAGTTTGCTTTTCCTCCATGGTCATCAGCGAACAGTCCGGAGCATGGGAAAGTAGGAGGGGAACATTGGCGACAGTGTCGAAGGTGCGGAAGATGGTGGGAAACCAATCCCAAGAGCTCTAGATTCAACCAATGTAAATCACTTTTATAGTCCTGGGCATGACCCTAGACTTTGTAACTACGGCAGAATGTAGTCTAATCAATGACAAAACAATCCTAAATATATGGCGGGAATTGCCGGTTCGAAAGGGAAAGTGGCCGGTCAAAAAGCGGACTATAGGAGTAACAGGAGTAACAGGACTAGCAATAAACGGACCAGTATTCGGTATGAACAATGGGGAGATAGTCTAGAATATGTGAAAAAGGGGGAATATAAACCTAGAGCCATCCTAAGCTCTACAGCATTGCAGGTTCAAATCAAGGATAAGAAGTGCACATGGGGAGACGCCACCCATGTGCACTGCTTATCTGTCCAAACTAAGTCCTCTCTTATCAGTGGGAGGCGCCTCCACTGATAAGACCTTCCACAGATAAAAGAGAATTGACTCCAACCGAGTCTCAATATCTCTTTCCATCTTCCACCATGCAGCCTGAGGAGGTGGAAGTCATCTTTCAATGGTCCAACCACCACCTCTTTGTCCCTACTCCAAACATCATGGACTTGATCCATGAAAACATGGTGTCCATCACAGAGGACAATAACATCACGTCCAACTTCGGGTTCTACAAAGAGAAGGAGGATGGTGCCGCGAGTTACCTCATGGTACCCAATACTCCTGGACAGGGCCCTTCCAAGATCATCTTAGAAGAGGGATGCAAGGAGATATCTCCAGAAACGACAGTAAATGGTAGTTGACATTTTTTCTTTATTTCAATTATTTTTTAGATATATGTTATGGTGGGCTCCATACTGCCCAAAGCCTATTTGCGGGCGCAACCGCATCTACGCGGTAGATCCCAACAGTCAAACAGGCCTAGGTCCCAGGGGACAAGATCTTCATCTAGAAGTGCAGGTACCCAAACTACAGATTCTTCCAATCCAGTACTGGATGCTAGTGGGGGTCCAACCTCCTTGGGTGACCTTGAAGCTCTCTACAAGCTTATAGACAAGAAGTTTGGCACAACTCCATATCGTGTCACTGTTGGAGTTATCTTCCGATACCGGGAGGGTTCTTGTTCTTTGATTGACTTCGTAAGAGTAGTGGAGCTGCTCTACAATTGGCTTCAATCTGTGCACGTCGATGTGGCAGAGCGGCCGCGCCAGTTCCCTTTCGACCAATCGGACGGCCATCGAAACAACGCTATAAATAAACTGACTGAAGGTACATTAAAGCTTCTATGGGCACTCAATAACTTAGCGCTACCTTACCCTGCTTTGCCGATGCAACAAAGAGAGGATGGACATTTGCAGCTTATCCGTTTGAAGGAAGATTTGGGGTTTGGGGCTTAGTATGCTACACAGTCGGTCAGTGGCTTACGAAGATCGTTTTCGCTCAATAGGTGGACATTCACAGCTTATCAGTTTGAAGTAAGATATCGGGTTTCATATTTAGTATCAGCACACAGTCGGTCAGTGTCTTACGAACATCACTTTGACAGCTATTGTGAAAAACTTTGGGTCCTTCCATGAAGACATCAGGTCTTTCCAGCTTTTCCTGAGCTAAGATTCCACTCTTTTATTAACTCTGAAATTGTTGTTAGTATATATATATAGATAGATAGATAGATACTTTTGAAGGATTTTTAATTGATCTGGGGCTTCCTCTTTCATCAAATGAGATATACGAGGAGAAACAAAATCCTTGATACACTTGAGAGGTTTGGATAGCTTGGGAGATTGCTGAAGAGTTTCTCTAGCCAGATAGGGTTTGAGAGAGGTAATTTCCCAAGTTCCAAGATGAAAGCTGTGACTAATAGAACAATTCTTGTCCTTGAGGGTTTGACCAGCAATATCTGAAAGTAAAATATTGTTCCAAAGTCTTACTAGATGTTTTTGAACATCACAGTTGAGTGCATGATCCCATTTGATTAGAAATTGTGAGGAAGTTGTAAAATTCCCAGGAGATAAGTCAGAAATAGGGATTATAATTTTTCCATCCATAGCCAAGAAGGGGATTGAGTGGAGCTAAAATCTTGAGAGACAATCTTCTTGACTCTATCTCCATTCCTTGAACTTGATAGAAACTGAACAGGAGCTTCATGTATAACATGTACCACTGATTTAAAATTCATTATCAAAGATACCATAGTTAATAAATGAAATTAACTGATCTTTGCTTTGTTCTATCTTGGCATGGGCTTGGGTATGATTACATTTTTATACACTTCAATGGGAATTAAAAACTAAAGCTAAAAACTGAAATATAGGTTGGTAAATGATGTCAGTCCATTCATTAGATGTATATGAAGCTTCTACAAAAGATCCAGTAAGATTTGGTGGTCAGGAAAAATTGTTACAAAGAAAAAAAAGATGTGAGATGTAGACATTGTTATGTGTTCAAATGAATTCTGGAGGTTTTCCAGACCATTCCCAATAAATTTGCCAACCTTGGAAACCCCCATGTACACTGTTGCTTACTCCTCAAAGTCATTTGTTGAATTGATGTACTAGTAAAGGTGGAGGGGAGGACATTGACCACTACAAAGTAAATAGCCAGTGCTTAGGAGATGGTTGTAATATGTTTGGTAGATGTCTAATGGTATGGGACAGTCAATTGGAGGTATCCTAGATATCATTTCGAATTGATATTACCAGAAGGCAAAGGGCCACCACTATGAAATAAATAGCCTGTGCTTAGGAAATGGTTGGAATATGTTTGGTAGATGTCTAATGGTATGGGGCAGTCGATTAGAGGTATCCTAGATGTCACTTCAAATTGATATTGCCATGGGAGGGGGTAGGAGGGGTCCAAAGGGCCACCACTAACAAACATATTGTTAAAATTAGGCTCTATAGTACCTATTGTTAG
>JBBPPB010000947.1:0-10153 GCA_038091755.1 Leccinum pallidistipes | reverse complement strand
ATAAAGAAGGCATGGTGTAACACACCTCGTAGGGAGCGCATATAAACACCTCATACGTTGTCCCCTGCCCATTCCTTGCGGGCGACACGGGAAACCTGACCAGCTGTACTGGTGCTCTTTCTAATGTATAAATATTCCCGTGGTGCCACTCCGGGACGTGGGTCTTTCTCTGTGCAGAGTCAGGTGGGGGAAGAACTGTGAAAAAAGCGCCCTGGAGGAGCTCTGTGCGAAGTAGTGGTTCCGAATTGTCATCGGACGGGGGTAACACCAAAAGCCGGCCGCGCAAGAGGTTGAGGTGTTGAAGGCCTGCCCAACCTTCTGTTGCACGTATCTGATCCCAGGGAATGGATGGGTGTGCTACGCGTACGATGCCATTAGGATCTGCTGTTGTCTTGGACCAGTCAGCGTAGGCGGTGTGGGTGAGTGAGGTGGTAGCTGGCTGTCGATGAGGATCGAGCGAAATAAAGTGGTGCTCGCGTGCATGGATTGGGAACGGACCGAGCACCTACAACCAGTCAAGCAAGCATTCATAGACGAGGAGCTTGTCACCGTACATCCCAGTCCCGATCGAGCTCGATGCGCCAGCCCCGACTCATCGATGTGGTACAATTGAACGAGGTATGTACGGCATAAACACGACTTTTCCCATTTACTCATTTCTTTCCGGACCTGGGATAAGTTGGCATCTACTGCAACCAGCCACCGAACAAACGATTCGACATACTTCTTGATTCCACCGCCGGGTGCGCCACCTGATAAGCAAGTGTTCAAAGATGCGCGATGACATCGATGAGACGAGTCCATACCTTTGGCAGCTGATCGATGATCGACCCAGCGGGACGACTGGTTAGTCGACATTCCCCTCCCAGAGAGAGACACAAGCGTACCCTTATCCCTTGCTTCCTTGAGAGCAGCCTCCTCGGCCTTCTTCCTATCCTTGAAAGCCTTGTCATCTTCGTCTTCGTCTTTCTTATCTTTCTTTGCAGCCTACAGTCCCGATGATGTGTACAACATAATCTGCGGATGCGATCGACAGTTTTAACGGACCTTCAGAGGCTTCAGTTTTCCACCCTGTCGTGACATTCAAGTTAGAGTTGCTAGTAGACGGTAAGTAGCTGAGCACGAAATTGTCTACATAATTATTTATTGCAAATCTTCTCTAGTTATGGTAAGTTTTAGGGGAAAAGAAATCTGTCACAGCTGTCTCTCCGCCATCCTCTACTTCTGTTAAGCTTCGCAACCTGTCCCCAAAATTGATTATCAAGCATGCATATGGCCACCATCATTCAATCATCATCTGATCATCATAAGGCGGTAGCCGAGGCTGCCGGTCGGAAATGCGCTTACGCACGGCGCCCCACTGATATGTGGGGAAGTGTGGGGTTCGGTTGCCTCGGTATCGTCAGAGGGCCTGGGTAATGTTATTACCTCAGGCATGGTGTGATCCAGTTCGGGGTAGGTTGTCGTTGTGCGGGAGGATGGGGTCCAAGTGTGGTCACGGTAGGCACGGGCCCCACGTAGCATAGCACGGCGGCCGTGCTTCAAGTTCGCCAACATGCGGTCTAGGGATAGTCGGATGTCAATTTTGGATATCCGAAATCATCATCATCAGTTTGGCTTATGCATCATTCGATCTGTTCCTATCCTTGATGCAGCCATGCATGGACTCGGTCCGGGATATTGTTACTGTTGGCCACTCTTACTATTAAGGTCTCTAGGTGGACGTTTCACCGCCAGCCCTTCCACTCCTCCACAATGCGATTCATTACGATAACCATATTCGCAGTCATCGGCAGCCTGGTTGCTCTGGCCATGGCAAAACCTGTACCAAACCGGAAGGCGGGTGGAATGGCCATACCGCTCTCCAGACACACTTCCTCGCTAAACACCAACGGAAGCATCGATCTCGACGCAATCAGTTCTCATGGTATATCAGTCAGGGAGTACGTGGAATGAACCTTTGCATTTGGTTTGCTCAGGCTTTGTTTTTAGGAAGATCCTCGGTGGCCTAGACAATTACGAGCTAAACACGGGGACGATGCATCCTTTGGCTGTAAAACGGAGCGATTCCGGACTCGGAACGCGTGGCGCTAGCGTCCCGCTGACGGGTTCTCAAAATAACTTTTGGACGGCCGAGATTTCGATTGGCACTCCTCCCCTGACCTTGAATGGTAAATTATCCTTGTATCATTCTGATATATGTTTACGCTGATCTACGTCACCCTGGCAGTCCACATCGACACTGGTGCAGCGTAGGTACTTCTTTTAGCTCATACAGCTGTTTTTATTCAGGTCATCACAGCGATATGTGGGTGCTGGAGACTGGCGGTGGTGTGATTTCTGACGAACACAACTTCTGGGATCCCAGTTCATCCGCATCTGCTAAGGCACAGAGGATCTCATTTTTGCTCGCATATACAGATGGATCCAGCGCCGAAGGTAATATGTATACTGATAATGTAACCATCGCTGGATTCACTGTATGTTTTGTATCGCTTATGAGCATGATCATTGAATTCTGACGCCAAGCCAGGCAGACCCTCAGACCTTTGGTTCTACAACATCGTACACTTCCGAGTTACAGAACAATGAATACCATGCAGGCGGTTTATTGGGATTGGCCTTCCCTTCCATCTCGACATTTCATCAAGATTCGCTGTTCGCATCGCTTGTCAGACAAAATAGGTTAATCAATCAGAAATTCTCACTCAAACTCTCTTCGACTGGGGCCGAGATGTACGTCGGTGGAGTAAACAGTATGCTGTATAATGGTGACATCACGTACACACGCGTAACAGAACCTGTGAGTTAAAATGGTAGATGGGAGCGGATGTTGCTGACATTAGTATTTATATAGGGATTCTGGCAGGTGACCATGGACGATGTTCGTGTTAACGGTGATACGATCCTCAAAAATATACCTGCTATTTTCGACAGTGGTGCAAAGTGGATCCTCGGAGATTGGAACCGGGTTTCACAATTGTACAAACCCCATGGCGGCACCCTCAGGAAATATAAAGGCTTTGGTTACTATTCCTGTGAGTTCCGATTGCGTTCCGAGTCGGTCCCTTGTGTTTATCGACAGCCTGCAGTTCCGTGCGACTCTTTCCCAACACTGAGCCTTACCTTCGGCGGCAGGACATTTGAAATCCCTCCCGAAGTTCTCAATCTTGGACAAATGGAGGAAGGTTCTCCCAATTGTTTCAGCGCCGTCATCGGCCAGCGCTCGCGTACCGGTGAGATTTCATAGCTTATCGCTTCCTGAATCCCCTTTTGCGGCGCTCGATGGACGCGTTCTGACTATATGGCCTAGCATATTGGAACATCGGGATGGTTTTCCTGCAGGGCGTATACACCGTTTTCGATTACGGTGCTTTACAGGTCGGGTTTGCGGATCTCGCTTGAATCATCGCGAATGTTCCCGGTACAGTAGTATGTGTATGATCATAGTATTTCAAAGGCTTTTGCATAGTAAGGCCCTCCGGGCGGTCCTGGACCCAGTTGCAGCGGTAAGAAGGTCGAGACCCTCGAGGAGCTCGGCGCCGTCCTCAAGGCAGCGATGAAATACGACATGGTGAACCTCTTCACACTCGGAGAGCTCACCGCCAATCCCGCGTTGACTCGAGCCGTGCGGGTCTAGCCAGTGTAAGCAACGCGGCTCGCGGCCCAGCACATGTCGGCGCTACCTGGCGCGTGGCTATGTCCCCGAATTCGTTTGTCTCACCGTTGTGGTCTATCGGAATTGGGTTGACGCTGATGCTTGCTAGTTGTACCCGGAAAACCGGGACAAGCATGAAAAGTCGTGAGGTAGTTCTATGCATGGTGCTACAATGAATTTCAAACTCGACTATGGCCGATCTGTTAAAATAGGAAGATGGGGGACCAGCAATGTCAATAAAGCATAATCGTAAGCGAATGGGATGTATGACAAGGTTTCCGTCAGCCCTTGGACGGCCCCGCCTCATCGCGGTGCTGTATGAATGGGCACGGAAATCTCGCGAGGCACTGTCGACTCACCTCCCATCAGCAAAGAATGGCTCGAGCACATTCCATCGCAGTTTTGTAGGTGAACATGGTAGAGGTTTATCCAAAGGGTCGGTGAGAGGTATGCACAATCAAATACACATATCCGTCATCACGAAAGAGCTACAGGAATGACGGCCTCGTCATCTACAAGTTCTGCCTTGTTAACGCGGCGTGATAGTAATCTTCGGGGAAACGCATATTGAGATCGATTCTATCGCGATGCTGCTCCAGAGGGACACGTCTGCAGTGTGTCGCCCTAGAGCGATACCAAGATACCGCGCGTGAGCAGATGCGCCAACTCAGAGCCTCGACGTCCGGACAGACCCGCCTCTGCCCTCAAGAACCTCTCTGGAATTACTTGTTGTCTTCAGGTTCAGATACTAACCATCATTTCCCGAATTCGTTGAAGTAGGTAAGTGCTCCTGTGTTACATATGAGACTCATTAGCGAAAGGAATGATTTATGATCTGCTGACCGCGCATATAACGTTTGTCATCAAGTAACTGCCGATATGAACGAGCTCGTGCACTGTGACCAACACGAGTGTGCCGTATCAGAGAGCATCGATTGAAAATCGGCCTCGTCCGAGCGAGGGAGGAAAGACGGGATGTGTCCCCTGATGGTGTTCAAGGGTCAGTACATTCAGAACACACAATCGGAAGGAGGATCAATAGACGGATACGAAGTTGTCTATAATTAGGGGGATCACGTTGCTAACTCAGTTCTGTGAGATAACAATCAGATAGTGACGCCGAAGTATGGCTTCATGGATAACAGTGGCATCTGACGAAAAATGTCAAAATGAGATTAGTGAAATCGTCCTTGAAATGCTTGACCGACAGGTGGCGTTTAAATCGTGATGTCTCGTCGAGAAAACATAGCGATGTTACGAGCGAGATATCGATGGATGGAAGCAAGCGCCCAGGGCATAGGGTAGATGCGTGAGAATGGAGGAGAGAGAGAGGCGATGAACTTCGGTATCAAACGACCAGACAATCCCTTTGTACTTGACCCTGACCCAGTATGCTTTCCAAGTGGCGCTTGAGGAAGAGAAAAGGTGAGTAGTATGTAGGCAGGACCATCGATGAACAACGCTGACGAGAGCAACAGAGCCGAGTACTAGGGCGGGCAGCCCACTTCTCTTGGACCGCGGTCAACAGTTGCAAGTATCGGCGACCGACGAAAGAGCGATGGATACTCAGGAATCGAGTGGAAAAAATTCCATCTCCATTAATGTCGCAACTGACGTGCAGCCAATCGATATTGTTGGTCGTGCCAAATGGATTAGTACGGTCATCTTTTCTGCTGATGGGGAGCATATCTTGAGCGCAGGATGGGAAAGGAAGATTCGACAATGGCAAGTGAAGGATGGCAAGGAGGTGGGGAAGCCATTCGAGGGTGCCGGGAATTCAATTTGGAACTTGGCAGTCACACAAGATGGCAAATGGATCGCGTGTGGGACGGAGGACGGTCAAGTGATTGTCTGGGATGCGGAGAGCCATGAGATGGTGACAGCATTCGAAGCACACGGCGGGGCGGTAAATGCGTTGGATTTCTCAGCCGATGGGTCGAAAATTGCAACTGGATCAAATGACGATACGCTCAGTGTCTGGTCATTTCCCGGCGCATGCAAGCGACTTCTCGGTCCATCCAAACACTTCAACGACGTGCTTGCAGTAAAGTTCTCTCCCGACGGACGACGCATCGCTACTACCACGTGGAGCCACGACTCCGTTCGCATCTACGACAGCAGCGATGGTGACCTCCTCGTAGACTTTTCAATTCGAGTCAACTCGCGTAACAACGGATCCCTCGCCTGGGCGAGCGACTCCAACCGCCTCTTTGCCTTGTCCAACGACGGCTACATTCACTCTCTCGATGTGTCCATCAAGAAGACGCTTGCAACATGGTACATTCACAACGACGACGAACCGAGATGTGTCGCACTGGCATACAACGACACAATCATCGCAGCCTCTTCTAATTCGTCACTCTCATTCTGGGATACTACGACACATCAACAAATCGGGACCGTCATCCACCACTCCCACATCATCTGGTCCATGGCCATCTCGCCAAGCTGCGTCATTGCGACCGCTGGAATGATGGGAATCACACTGCATAATCTGTATGACATCCTTCTCTCTTCCTCCCGCGACAATGTGAGTAAGGCTCGTACTCGTGTGGGATCGCGTCCTTATCGATCTGTCCTTGGACGCCCCAGGTACGCTTGGAACAAATCCGGCACTTGAAGCTTGAAAAGAATGATCTCGAGAAAACTCTTCAGGAACTACGTAACCAGTTTGCTACAGAAAAGACAGACCTTAATGAAATAATAAAGTCCCTTCGCGCACAGACTGAAATTTCAAGTGCGTCCTCTCCGCCTCCCACCTCCACTTCGTTGACAGTCCCATCATTAGGTCGCAAAGACGCGCGTCAAAGTGTGCTTATTATCTGCACGACTCTGCTCCGCTGATATCTGTTTCCTCTAGAGGATGATATGGCGGATCTCGAGAAAACCGTTCAGGAACTACTTGGCCATCTTGCTACATCCAACGAGGAAAACACAGGCCTCAATGAAATGATCAAGTCCCTTCGCGCACAACACGAAACCTCACGTGCGTTCTCTCTGCCTTCCTCACCACTTCGTTGACAGTCCTATTATTAGATGAATCGTGCAAGGAACTTCGCAGTGTGCTTGTAGCATCTCAGGGCTCAGTCGATCGATTAACCCAGACCACCAAGGCACTACGCGCAGACGTTGATCTGCCAGAAAACAGCTCAGGTGCGTTTTGAGCCATCTCGACCGATGACTCTCTGACCCGTTTTCAGTATCCATTGCGCGAAAAATAAACGAGCTCGAGCTTACCATCCAAGAACTCGGTAACCAATTTGCCACATCTGAATCTGCCCTCCATGTAATCGACAAGACGCATGAGTGTGAAACATTGTATACCGACGGTCGCATATATGATGCAGTACAACATATTGCGAACGTGATGACTGAGGATCTGAGGCATAACAAAATAGCCATCAATTGGTTGAAAGGTAAGCTTGTGCATCATGTCCTAGAATAGTATATTCGACCCCTACCATCAGAATTCATGCACCGATGCATATCAAGACTTCAGGAGATTGGAGATAAGGCGTCAGGTTCCAAGAATGATGATGAAGCTCTTTCAGCTTACTCCACTGTCTTGTCGCTTACTCCCTCGCCTCCGGATAGCGTGCTGACGGGATGGGCGAGAATAGTGCTCATTCATCGCTCCGCGAGTGAGGCATTGGGTACCACGGACAAGGTATGGTTGATGTGGTCTTTTGCAACTGCATGATGATTCTCGTTTCATTCAGTTCAAGCTTCCAATGTTCCATGTTTATCGGACGGTCTGCAATGTTCTCGAAGGATACGATCGTCTTATGGAGGCGATTGAATGTTTCCGAAAGATGCAAAACGAGCTATCAAAGGAGACAAGCACCCTCGATGAGCGACGGCAGTGGGAACTCGGCGAGTAATTCCATCGACGAGTAAGAGACCAATCTGAGGATCTCTCCAGATTTCCGACGACGTTGCGTCGAAAGGCTGGAACAGGGGGGTGATGCAGCAAAGGATTCAAAGAACTATGACGCGGCCATCGGATTCTACTCGATCGCACTCTCGCTTCAGCCGATAAATGACAGCAACATCATAGTCAAATGCTGCAAGGCGCGAGTAGGCATGTTGGAGGACGAACTTGTAAATGTCACTCAGGTATAAATTCATCTGCACGGCATGCTGAGATGACGGCGCTGACTGTACAATCAGATCACTGAACACGACCCATTGACCTACGAGGGGTACAAAAGGAAACACGCCGTATTACATAGTATGGGATGCTACAAGGAGGCATTCGATGCATTCGAGATGATGATGTCGAGCATGGAGAAATCACCTGACCCACGAATCCGGGGTGAGGCTGTCTTATTTTACACAGACGACATGGGTTGATCTTGTGTTGATAATAGACCTCCGGAGAGGATACATCGATACCACTCCACTGATCCGCAAGGTCGTCGAGGAGACCATCCATGACATACCCCGCGCACTCATTGACACTACCACTGGTCGTCTCTACGACAAGACACAGCAGGCAGCAACATTCGAACAACTCCCCATATTCAACCAGTTGCGGTCTTCCATGACTACTCATAGTCGGCTCGACTGTGCACGCATAACGAGGGAGGTGGAGAAGTTTTATGAATATGTGATGTTCTCGCATAGGTGGCAGCCACCCGAACCATCTTTTCAAATGATCGAGAATGCCCTGATATATGAACTACCCACATCCCCCACGATTGAGAAGCTCATCAACTTCTGCAAGCTTGTGCAGTCCCGCCGTTTCAGATGGGCATGGAGCGACACATGCTGTGTTAACCAGAGCGACAAGGGAATTCAGCAAGAATCCGTGGTCGCCATGTTTCAGTGGTATTGTCGTGCGGCACTGACGATCGTCCATCTCGTTGGTGTTTTCTCAGACACACAGGAGCCTGGGTCTCTATGGAAGAGTATCTGGAACACGCGCGGGTGGACATACCAGGAATATGTCGCTTCGAGGGTCATCCAATTTTATACAGAGGATTGGAAGCCGTACCTCGGCCTGGAGACATTCAATCACAAGGAATCCCTTATCATCCTCGCAGAGATGGAACAGGCCACAGATTTTGCTACTCAAGCCCTTGCAACGCTTCAGCCGGGGTTGATGAGGGTGCGCGAGAAGCTCTACCTCGCATCGAAACGCCAAACAACGCGGAAGGAAGATATCGCATACTGTCTATTCGGTATCTTCGATGTCGCACTCCCGGTCATATATGGCGAGGGCACGCGAGCAGTCGGTCGTCTGTTGGAACACATTCTCACACGGTCGGACAATGTCACGATTCTCGCTTGGACTGGGATCTCGAGCGGTAACCACAGCTACCTTCCTTTGGATCTCATCGTTTATGATGAAGTCGTTCCCCCGCACGTTCCGCAACCTGTCGAGACCGCCGAGATGGATCGGATTGTCACAGCATTGCAGTCATCTTTCTCTGACCCTTCCCCGATTGTTCAGTTATACGAACGGCTCCTCAATGTTCCCTCGCTGTCCATTGTTGCCGGTCGACTGAAACTTCCTGGTCTTGTTTTCCGCGTCACCAACATCACCCCTGTCCCGGCATCCCAATCCGACTCGGGCCTTCATGTCTATCATGCCACAACTCGGATTCTGGGCGAGGTACGGATTGAAACCAAGGACGCCTCGCTTGCAATGCAGCATTTAGTTCTCGTTCATCCGTGGATTAACCCCTTGGTCGACGAGGATTTCGACGGTGATATTCCTCTGCATGATCTGCCTACGCGCGCATTCCGGTTTGTCGTTCGGCTCAGGGAGCCCTTCGGCGCACTGCTACTCGCCTCGCAGGGCCGCGTGCAATACAAACGCGTCGCAACGGACAGTTTTATCAGGGTTCAGGTTCGAGCACAAACACCCTTGGAGGAATTGGTGGACAGCGTTCGTACGGTCGAGGTACAGTAATCGTGGATTGTCGGCTCTGGTCAGTTATTGGACGATACACTTTGTCATTTCCCCCCTTCAGACTACATCCCACTTTCGAGCCATGTTCGAGTACTAACTATGTGGATATCATATCGATACGTGTTTGCTTTCTACTTTCCTCTCTGGTCTGGGTGCCGCCATTGACTACTAATGGCTGTCGATCATCGAGTGATTCGATGCTCAATGGGATAGGATTCTCATCGACGCAAGCTCGAGCACTGGAACCACCGGACTCGGATGCCATTGCCCTCCGTTGCCTTTTCGCTGCCTTCTAGTATGTGGTGAGATTGATGAAGTCCGACATGCGCTCTGCCTGGAGTGCAATTTGTTGTGTTAACGGGGCGGAAGAACAATACGAGTATCCTATTGATCGGTATCACTTGCTTGGTGGGGGTGGGTGGAAACACCTCGCAAGTGCGCGTGCCCGAAAGTCGGGATCGCGCGCTCCGGACCTCAGGGAGCTGCGAGGAGCCGTAATGGGAAATGGAGGCAGGGCGTGGTGGGTGCGCTGAAACGGGCTCGAACGAGCGCTGCAAGGTGGATGAGTGGCGTGGTAG
>JBBPPB010000946.1:0-10153 GCA_038091755.1 Leccinum pallidistipes | reverse complement strand
CTAGCAATGTATATACCTGGCCATGGAGAAACCTTCGAGTCCTGGACTGTCCCAATATCAAACTGGAGACGGACGATCTGAGACATCTCTCTCAGCTACCTTCCTTTATAAAGCTCGCCTTTGCACTGAGCAATGCAGAAAATATTGTCGCTGCTCTCGGTTCAGAACGCTCAGTCCTCGTATTCCGGGACTTGAAGAACTTGCAGTTCCACCACTGTCGATCTTTGAAATTAGCCTCAAAGTTCCTCGCCCAAGTCGAACTTCCTGCCGTCAAGCGGCTCGTTGTACATGCCAACGGGTGTCGCTCCAAGAACATTGGACCGTTTTTTTCAGCCGTTCAGAAAACCTGTCAAAACCATCCCGATGGTTCCATCAATATCCTGCAGTCAATTCGTCTTGCCGACGTCAGTGTCTTGCAAATAGCTGAAAATTGGGACTGCAGTGGAGTCTTGCTTGCCAGTGGTCAGTCTGACATGCAAACTCGTAGCTGGGCCTCGGAACGCAGTCTTACCTTCGAGGACCTGCGGCCAATCACGGTGTTCACCAACATCCGTCATGTAGAACTCGATGTTCTGGCTCATATACACCTTACTGATGACGCACTCGTGGAGCTGGCATCGGCATGGCCTTTCCTGGAATGCCTCTCTATCAATGAGACAACAGGTTGGAACCGTCCTGGGTTGGTTGATGGGTCGATCACACTGGACGGTCTACAGCAGCTTCTTCTGAAATGCCCGCTACTCAATCACGTTGGCCTCGTCATCCGCACGTCCAACAGCACTACCGAAGCAGCAACTCAGTCAATAGATGGCACGGACTTGGACTCCAGGTTAAAAAAGTTACCAGGAAATTTCTACATCAACGTGATGGACTCCGTCATCGAGGAAGTGGATATTCCGGCCGTTGCTACCTTTTTCGCTCGTGTCGTGGGGCCGTATGACGACTTCAAATTGAAGGCTTGGAGTCCTTTGATTTGTCTGTTTTACTCGGACAGACCGGAGGTCGTAAACCGAGGTCGCTGGAACAGATTACGAAGAACTATCAAGGAAATTTTGGGAAGGAAATTTTGAGACGCTCCAAGGGTGCTGGAAACTAGTTCAGTTTCATATCATGGGATCGTGCCAGTGGTATTTGGAAAGTGTACAGACTACCTTAAGGACCCATAATAGGTAGAAATGTTTCCTGTCCATTTCAAGTTTGGTGTGTGGGTTCTGGAAACCACTTGAGGTATGATAAGTTGATCTTCTGTTTCAAGTTCAACTACTACAGTAAGTAGAACCGTTTCAATGACTCCATCATCAGGCTGTCGTATCGTTTTTGCAGCTGTTGTTTGATGATGAATAGGCAACAGAGACCGCATGCTATCAAACTCCAGACAAGAGCACATGTTGGACTTTATCATGCTCACCACAGAGAACGCACAGGATCAGGACGTACTACGAACTTCTACTGCGAAGTCTCTCTCTGGCGTTGTTTGTCCGTGTTATATTTCAAAGTGTTGAACGAGGCGAGACACTTAGTCAGCAAAAGGACTGAGTCCGGTCGCTCATGTCTTGCTCCAGTCTACATCATAGTGGGAAGTTAGCGGTTTCACTCTGCTTGCCAGCTTTAATTTTTTTTGCCATAATTGTTTGACTCTGATGAACGACTCTGCCTCTGCAGGCTCGAACACACTGCACTAGCAGTGACCGCGAGTGGAGCAGGAAGCAGCGCCGCCGCATACGAGTCTCAAGTTGTGTTACCACTGGTGACACCAGTACACGGCAGCAACTTTGGCTGATCATCGGCGGCGATCTGCGGACGCACATCATCGACATTATCGACATAAGAAACGGTACGTAGTGGAAACTTCATCAGTTTCACCCTTTTCATCAGGTTACATCCTGATGATTCCGATATTTAAAAGTCAAGGGCATGTAAGTACTCGCTGGTATTTCTGCTCCTCCAAAATGCTCTTCAAGGCTATTACAACCATTGCGGTCACAGTGGCTGTTTTGGCCGTCCCAACACCTGATTCTAGAAGGGCAAGTAATGGCCCGGGCATGGCCATACCACTGGCCAAACACTCTTCGTCGTTGAACGCGAAGAACACTTTCGGTACTAATCTGCTCGAATCTCAGGTTGGATCAAATACCGCGTATGTCGTCCTGTGATGGACTAGGACATTGTTTTTGCTCATTCATGGCGTGGAAAGTTTTGAAAGGAACACGGGAACGCGGCGTTCTTCTGCTTTGAAACGGGGGTGCGCCATGAGCAGTCAAGCCCGCTTTGATATGAGTTGTGAACCTGGCGTCCGTTTGTACCACAAGACTGATGAATGGTATGCGACCATTTTCATCGGCACTCCCCCCAAATCCTTCAATGGTAAGTTCAATGTCCGTGCATTCCGTGGCACCCATTCACTCTAGTCGCCACTTTAGTCCTGATCGACACCGGTTCCAGGCAAGTGTTTTCCGTCGGTGCCATCCTCTCTCTGGTCTTATTCGACCCAGCGCGATCTTTGTTCCAGCATCAAACGGTGATAAGAACTGTAGAAGCCACCGTAACCTCTGGAATACCGCTTCGTCCAGAACTGCCAAGGCCCTCAATTGGGATCTTCGTGCAGTATTTGAGGATGGTGCGATTGCCACAGGTAAACTATACATGGACAATGTAACCTTTGCTGGTTTCACCGTGTGTTTTTCACTATTTGCGAGCATGATCGTTTCTGACCAATGAGTAGGCAGACACTCAGACCATCGGTTGTGCAACAACATACTCTTCTCAGTTGGCAGCATCTAGTTTTTCTCCGGATGGTATATTGGGAATGGCATTCCCGTCTCTCTCAAATTTTCAGGATCAGGGCCCCCTGCTTCACACACTCTTCAGTGAAGGAAAGCTGCCTCAACCTATGTTTTCACTCAAGCTCACAGATTCTGGAGGCGAGCTGTATGTCGGCGGAATGAACGAGGCACTTTACATTGATAGCAGCCTCGCCTTTACTCCTGTAACAAATCTGGTAAGCGTAGACGCCGGGTGGTAATGGATGCATACTTACAAGATGCTTTCAGAAATACTGGCAACTGAAGATAGATAACATTAAAGTCAATGACAGGATAGTTCTGACAGATGTATCCGCCATCCTCGACACTGGTGCCCACTTACTTTGGGGTGATCCGACGCGAGTTTCGGTTCTGCACCAGGCAGAGGGTGGTAAGGCCTTCGAGGATGGTTACTACACCTGTGAGTTTCGATCGACGTTGATACTTTAAACTTTTGATTGACTGCCTCTACTAAGTCCCATGCAATTCCTTTCCTTCCGTGACTTTTACCATTGGTGGGAAGCCGTATTTAGTGCCTGCCAACATCCTGAAGCTGCGGCAGGTTAAGAAAGGCTCGAGCGATTGTTTCAGTGGGATTGTGTCTGCTGAGGAGAATCAAGGTGAGATTCTCCTATTCAATATCTCCTCTTGCGTTTTCAGATGATGATGCTGACTGTTGGACCCGACCAGATTCCTGGAATCTCGGGACCATTTTTCTGCAGCAGTTCTATACCGTGTTCGATTTCAGCAGCGAGTCACCACGAATTGGATTCGCGACGCTTGCTAGTTAATGGCTTGTCACCAGTCTACGCAGGGCTTGCCATACTGCAGTATTTACTTAACTTAGTCACACACTTTTTTTCCGGTCGGAACGCCATTCCGACTTACAACGGTACGAATCTCAATGAGTTTTGGGAGATCGGTTGTGCACGTCCATTCGCCAATCTCAGATTATGGTACAATCGTAAGGCCCGTGACTTTGACTTGGAGTGGGACGTACGCAGGAGGCCACTGTGCAGGGAAAGAGACCGGAATGACCGGAAGCCAACCGGAACGCCGGAAGGAGGAACTACAACAATACTGTTCGAAACGCCTGTTGTTTGACGACGAATGAGCAACAGAGACCGCATGCTGTCACACTCCAGGCAAGAGCACATGTTGGACTTTATCATGCTCACCACAGAGAAGGCAGCGAGCAGCGAGAGCAGGCAACGGAGGGCAATGGCATCCGGTGGTTCGAGAGCTCGAGTTGCAATTGTATCGATAAGAATCCTATCTAATTGAGCAATAAGTCACTCGTTGGTCGACAACTTCCTGTCAGTAAGAAACGCGACCGAATATACAATATCATCTTCATCATTGATTTCAGTTAGATTCATGTCATGGGAGGTGCAGCTTTTGTTACTTGGTTCCTGAAGTACCTTCCTTTCGTCGGCTAGTCGCTCGGACTTTGCGATCTGGAGCGACCTGCTAGTCGAATTGACCTGGTTCTGCATATTTCCTATCTCCACAGATCGATCATGTAGTGGCGCATGTGAATGTGTTTTGTCATCATCTCCGAGAAGATCCTTGTGAAATGCTAAACGGCGAGGCATGGATGAGCCATCCGAAAGAAAGAGAATACACAGGAACGCACGATTGTGAGTTGCTGAACCGAAGGGATCCTCTGGCGCTTGAGTTGGATGGTATGACAAAGGTGGAGTGATCGCCGAGGGTACAGGCCCAGTCGCCTGAGGTTTAAGCACGTTGTGCTGAGGTTGAGTGGTCACAGTTGATGTCGGAGGAGAATCGTCCCACAGGAGATCACAGATTGTTTCATTTGGATGAGTAGGAGACGTGGTAGTAAACGGCGAAGTAGGATTGCTTGCTCGCATGGAGGGTGGTATGAGGGTGGCTGGCAGCACAGCCGGGATTTCCTACCTCCAACAATTGGCCAACCGCTCGAACTGATCATCCAGCCAGGGCAAGGTCCCACCCCAACTTCCGTCGCGTCGACGACTTCAATATGATTGATGCGACTAGGACAATTCCCATCCCTACCTTCGTAATGCAGGATCTGTTGAAGCCCTAGTATGGTCATCAGTTATGCATGCGACATAATAACCGGGAGCTCCCACCGCAGCCAGCCGCATACACCACAATAGCCCGAGCATTCAATACGAACGATCCTCTCGGAGGTCAGACAGTATGGTTTCTGTATCTTATCTGAATCATGCTCAACCCAAATTGACTCATTTCTATGGGGACCACATACCCGTCGAATGAAGTCCTCTCCGGGCAGAGGATCCACGAAGCACGGAAAAGAAGGCAGGAGAGGGTAGGATGGGAGAGGAACAGGGAGCTAGCGCATCAGGAACGGCTGCGAGTTGGAGGAAACAGGACTCACGGAGATGGGAACGGACGGGGAGGTCGGCGAGGAAGACGAAACGGACGGACATCACGGCCGCTCACCAAGGCTTCCTTCGACACGCACGTTGTTGTCGGCGGCGCCCGCATCACTTTCCCTCTGTCTACTATCTTCGAAAGCGCTCAGCTGGACTTCATCGATCCACCATTCACCTCGGACTACATACCCTTGATCGAGAGCCCGTGGCACCAGGACATCTAATCAGCCACCCCCACTCCCCAAACGAGCGACTGGGCATCAACACCTGTAAATAGCCAATGAAGTCCTTGCTAGGCAACGGATCCAAGATGTTCGGCGCCGAAGGCAGGAAGGGGCTTGAAGGAGGGTGAGAGACAGGGACTCAGGGAGCAGGCTTCAAGTTACCAAGCGAGATTACGAGTAGGAAGAGATGAGTTGTTAGGGACTCACGGAGAAGGATATGGAAGTCATCGAGGTGAGGGGGCGGCCAATCCTGGAGGCCGCTCGCCAACGTCTCATTCAATCTCAGGTTGGTGCCAACCATACCATTGTCCCAACTATCCATCCTCGGGGCCGCACTGGCACCACTTGGATCATTCATCGACCACCCAGCTACCCCGCTCCGAGCCCACTACCCCGGGCCTCTCCGCGTTCTTACCTGAGACTCTGCTCGAGCCAGGTTCGGTCGTGGTACATGGGAGCGGGAAATCCACCTTTCTCTCTCTTGACTCAAATTGCGAGGCCGGCGGGGCTCTTGCCGGAGGCGTCCACATGCACGATGGGCGGCACAAGCGCCAAATTAGAATGGAGCGAGGATGTGGCTGAATGAGCGAGGATGGGAGCTGGCTGCGAAATTCAAACCACCCGGCGGTTGGAAGAATAAGGCCCGTGCGCAGAACGCTCAGTTGAGGAATTAATAGTAAGTAGCATCTCTTCCTCCCATGTTCGCTCATTCGGCCACCTCCGGTCGCTCCAGTCTACATAATAGTGCGAAGTTAGCGGTTTCACTCTGCTTGCCAGCTTGCCATAATTGTTTGACTCTGATGAACGACTCCGCCTCTGCAGGCTCGAACACACTGCACTAGCAGTGACCACGAGTGGACTCGGAGCAGGAAGCAGCGCATCATGATACTACGAATCTTTGTGTTACCACTGGTGACACCAGTACACGGCAGCAACTTTGGCTGATCATCGGCGCCGATCTGCGGATGCACCTTATCGACATTATCGACATAAGAAACGGTACGTAATGGAAAATTCATCAGTTTCACCCTTTTCATCAGGTTACATCCTGGCAGATGGATTCCGATATTTGAAACTCAACTTGAAGGGCATATAAATACTCGCTGGTGTCACTTCTGCTCCTCCAAGATGCTCTTCAAGGCTATTACAACCATTGCGGTCACAATGGCTGTTTTGGCCGCCCCAACACCTGATTCTAGAAGGGCAAGTAATGGCCCGGGCATGGCCATACCACTGGCCAAACACTCTTCGTCGTTGAACGCGAAGAACACCTTTGATATTAATATGCTCGAAACTCAGGTTGGATCAAATACCGCGTATGTCGTCCTGTGATGGACTAGGACATCGTTTTTGCTCATTCATGGCGTGGAAAGTTTTGAAAGGAACACGGGAACGCTACGTTCTTCTGCTTTAAAACGGGGGTGCGCCATGAGCAGTCAAGCTGGCTTTGATATGAGTAGTCAAGCTGGCTCTGATATGAGTTGCGAACCTGGCGTTCGTTTGTACCATAAGATTCCTGAATGGTATGCGACCATTTTCATCGGCACTCCCCCTAAATCCTTCACTGGTAAGTTCAATGTCCGTGCATTCCGTGACACCCATTCACTCTAGTCGCCACTTTAGTCCTGATCGACACCGGTTGTAGGCAAGTGTTTTCCGTCGGTACCATCCTCTCTCTGGTCTTATTCGATCCAGCTACTTCTTTATTCCAGCATCAAAAGGTGATAAGAACTGCAGAAGCCACCGTAACCTCTGGAATACCGCTTCGTCCAGAACTGCCAAGGCCCTCAATGAGTATTTTCGTGCAGAATTTGCGGATGGTGCGATTGCCGCAGGTAAACTATACATGGACAATGTAACCTTTGGTGGTTTCACCGTATATTTTTCACTATTTGCGAACATGATCGTTGAGTCTGACCAATGAGTAGGCAGACACTCAGACCATCGGTTCTGCAACAAGATACTCTTCTCAGTTGGCAGCATCTCGTTTTTCTCCGGATGGTATATTGGGAATGGCATTCCCGTCTCCCTCAAAATTTCAGGGTCATAGCCCCCTGCTTCACACACTCTTCAGTGAAGGAAAGCTGCCTCAACCTGTGTTTTCACTCAAGCTCACAGATCCTGGAGGCGAGCTGTATGTCGGCGGAATGAACGAGGCACTTTACATTGATAGCAGCCTCGCCTTTACTCCTTTAATAAATCTGGTAAGCGTAAACGCCAGGTGGTAATGGATGCATACTTACAAGATCCTTTCAGGAATACTGGCAACTGAAGATAGATAACATTAAAGTCAATGACAATATAGTTCTGACAGATGTACCCGCCGTCCTCGACACTGGTTCCCACTTACTTTGGGGTGATCCATCGCGAGTTTTGGCTCTGCACCAGGCAGAGGGTGGTAAGGCCTTCGAGAATGGTTACTACACCTGTGAGATTCGATCGACGTTGATACTTTAAACTTTTGATTGACTGCCTCTACTAAGTCCCATGCAATTCCTTTCCTTCCGTGACTTTTACCATTGGTGGGAAGCCGTATTTAGTGCCAGCCAACACCCTAAGGCTAGGGCGGGTTAAGGAAGGCTCGAGAGATTGTTTCAGTGGGATTTCGGCTTCTGAGGAGAATGAAGGTGAGATTCTCCTATTCAACATCTCCTCTTGCGTTTTCAGATGATGATGCTGACTGTTGAACCCGACCAGTTCATAATTCCTGGATACTGGGGACCATTTTTCTCCAGCATTTCTATACCGTGTTCAACCTCAGCAGCGAGTCACCACGAATTGGATTCGCGACGCTTGCTAGTTAATGGCTTGTCACCAGTCTATGCAGGGCTTGCCATACTGCAGTATTTAAGTGCGGTAAGATCTGGCTAGAGTAGTAATAGATAACTTAGTCACACTCTTTCTTCCGGCCGGCATTGTAACGCCGTTCCGACTTACAACGGCACGAATCTCAATGAGTTTTGGGAGATGCACGTCCATTCGCCAATCTCCGATTATGGTACAATCGTAAGGCCCGTGATCTGGGACTTTGACTTGGAGTGGGACGTATGCAGGAGGCTACTGTGCAGGAAAAGAGACAGGAATGACAGGAAACCGACCGGAACGCCGGAAGGAGGGACTACAAAAATGTTGTTCGAAATGCCTGTTGTTTGATGACGTTGAATCAGCAACAGAGACCGCATGCTATCACACTCCAGGCAAGAGCAATATATATGTTGGACTTTATCATGCTCATCACAGAGAAGGTAACGAGAGCATGCAACGGAGGGCAATGGCATCCGGTGGAGAGCTCGAGTTGCAATTGTATCGATAAGAATCCTATCTAATTGAGCATTAAGTCACTCGTTGGTCGACAAGTAGTCAATTGGGCAGCCAGACGAGAGAGGAATAGAAAGAAGGGAATCATGTAGTATCGATATCACATATTTAGCACTCGAATGAAAGGTGGGATGCAGTCTGAAGGGAGGAAATGACAAAGAGCATCATCCAATAACTGACCAGACATAGACGATTACTGTACCTCGACCGTACGAACACTGTCCTCCAATTCCTTCAACGGTGTTTGTTCCCGAATCTGAACCCTGATAAAACTGTCCGTCGCGACGCGTTTGTACTGCACGCGGCCCTGCGAGGCGAGTAGCAGCGCGCCGAAGGGCTCCCTGAGCCGAACGACGAGCCGGAATGCGCGCTTGGGCAAATCAAACAGAGGAATATCACCCTCGAAATCCTCGTCAACTAAGGAGCTAATCCACGGATGAACGAGAACTAAATGCTGCATTGCAAGCGAGCCGTCCTTGGTTTCAATCCGTACCTCACCCAGAATCCGAGTTGTGGCATGGTAAACATGAAGGCTGGAGTCAGATTCGGATGCCGGGAGAGGGGTGATGTTGGTGACACGGAAAACGAGACCAGGAAGTTTCAGTCGACCGGCAACAATGGATAGTGAGGGAACATCGAGGAGCCGTTCATATAACTGAGCAATCGGGGAAGGGTCAGGGAATGATGAGTGTAATGCCGTGATAATCTGATCCATCTCGGCGGTCTCGACAGGTTGCGGAACATGTGGCGGAACAACTTGATCGTAAACAGTAAGATCGAAAGGGAGATAGCTGTGATTGCTACCCGAATTCCCAGTCCAAGCAAGAATGGTGGCGTTGTCCGACCGCGTGAGGATGTGTTCCAAGAGTCGTCCGACTGCTTGGTTACCCTCACCGTATATGACAGGAAGGGCGACATTGAAGATACCAAACAGACAGTACGCGGTATCTTCCCTCCGCGTCGTTGCGCGCCTCGAAGCAAGATAGAGTTTCTCGCGCACCCTCGTCAGCCCTGGCTGAAGCGTTGCAAGGGCCTGAGTGGCAAACTTTGTGGCCTGTTCCATCTCTGCGAGGATGATAGGGGATTCCTTGTGATTGAATATCTCCAGACCGAGGTACGGCTTCCAATCCTCTGTATAAAATTGGATGACTCTCGAAGCGACATATTCCTGGTATGTCCACCCGCGCGTGTTCCAGATGCTCTTCCACAGAGACCCAGGCTCCTGTGTATCTGAGAAAACACCGACAAGATGGACGATCGTCAGTGCCGCACGACAGTACCACTGAAACATGGCAACAACGGATTCTTGCTGAACTCCCTTGTCGCTCTGGTTAACACAGCATGTGTCGCTCCATGCCCATCTGAAATGGCGGGACTGCACAAGCTTGCAGAAGTTGATGAGCTTCTCAATCGTGGGGGATGTGGG
>JBBPPB010000945.1:0-10153 GCA_038091755.1 Leccinum pallidistipes | reverse complement strand
CCAATATTGGCTCACTAGAGGTTTTAGTGGGTATCACGCTGCCACGGCCCTCCGCTTGACGGAGATGTCACCAGCTCAGGAGTCCCACACTGCCCCGCACACCACGGGGCGTGCGTAAGCTGCATTTTCTCGGATCGGCAGTCTCGACTGCCGCCTTAGCGTGTTATATAGGACTAGGTTAGCCAGTTGCTACATAATGTTTATCGCTCGTCCAAAAAATAAAAAAAGAAAATTCCCGCCTCGAAACACTGCCACCCGTCACCGCGACTCGGTCACGGCCGGGCGGACCTCCAAAATCGGTCGACCGATTTCCCCCCCTCGCATGGCGGTGCTGCTGTATCGAGCCGCGAGCGAACGCGTGCATCTATGCCTCGCGAAATCGTGACAGTCCAGCTTGGACAATGCATAAACCAAAGTGCGTTCCCCGTCTGTCCCTATCGTGTCGCCCAAAAAAACCAAAATTGGCGGATTGTGACGATGATCCAGTGGGAGCCATTCACTAGCAACGACTCTGCGCCGAACACGGGATCAACAAGGAGGGTATCCCCGAAGACTGGGCGACGAGGGCGGAGATCGCAAAGAGGTGTTCTTCTACCAGGCCGATGACGAACGCTACGTTCCGCGCGTCTCGTCGATCTCGATCGAGCCTCGGGTGCGCATGTCGTCGTGATTTTTTTTCTAAGTCTTTGGTGGCCTTGACGGACAAGTGCAGGTGATCAACAACATACTGAGTTCTCCGTGAAGGGAACTTGTATAACCCGGAGAACATATTCATGTCCCAGGACGGCGGAGGCACGGGGAACCATTGGGCGCACGGGTACGCATCTGTGCGAGGAAGTGATGGAGATGATAGACAGGGAGGCAGAAGGGTGCGATTCGCTCAAGGTACGCAGTGCATCGACCGCTTTTTTCTGGTCTCGCCAAAGACTTGCATCTACATAGGGATTCATGTTCATGCACTCCATCGCCAGCAGGACGGGTTCCGGATTCGGCTCGTTCGTACTCGAGCGGCTCAACGACAAGTTACCCAAAAGCTCAGATAGACGTATCAGGTCTTTCCAAACGCACAAGAGGGCGACGTCGTCGTACAGACGCCCACGTTCGATCAAACGTCAACTTGTGAGTGCAACTCCTTTTTCCTCTTCGTCCAACTTGGATCGACTGACTCCGCTGTCTCGTGCAAGGTGTCGACGGTGATGGCTGCTAGCATCTAGACGCTGCGTTACCCCGGTTACATGAACAACAACCTCGTCGGGATCATCGCGTCCCTCATTCCGACTTCTGGATGCCACTTTTTGATGTTGTACACCTCGTTCACGAGCGACCAAATTGACAAAGTCAGTCGAACGTTTTAGGACTGTAACATATTCACCGCGTCCTGATTCACAATAGGCGAAACCAATCCGGCGCACGACGCTTCTGGACGTCATGCGCCGTCTGCTGCAACCGAGAAACCGCATGGTGTTGACGACATCGAGCAAGACCGCGTGTTACATCTCCATCCTCAATATCATCCAAAGAGACGTAGACCCGACTGATGTGAGACGGTGACCCCCTGCTCTCTGCGTCTGTTGATGGCACTGACCCGTATCTTGTCGCGTCGTTGTCGTCGTGTGACAGGTACACCAATCGCTGCTCCGCATATGATGCGAACGCCAGTTGGCCACTTTCATTCCGTGGGGGCCTGCGTCAATACAGATGGCGCGTCGGTCGCCGTACGTGACGACGAACCATCTGGTGAGCGGGCTGATGTTCGCCAACCACACGAGCATAGCTTCCGTACGTCTCCCTGCTCTTGCATATCTCTCCATATTTCAGCGCTTACTCAGGCCATCCCCGCCATCGGATCGACACAGTTCACGAGCCCGAGAACCTCAGAACCCCAGAACCAGTTTGTGGGCCCGGCTCTGACGTGGCGTCTGGATAGGATGGAGTACATCACGATCAGTATGATGATCACCAAAACCGTTCGGGACTTTGTTATTGGTGTCTTGTTTAGAATCGTCGTCAGTTGTGAGTTCAAGCTTACTCATGTTCGGCACGACTCAACAATTCATAATGCCTTTAAATTTCAGGTTTCTTCTTTGTCGTTCAAAACTCACCGTGGCGGAGCATCTGTACATGCTACACGGCCCACACCACCACTGTCTCCACCGTCCGGCGGCCCACCGCGCCTACATCCGCGAGGTCTCCAAACAGACGTGCATCATTAACTGTAAGTTTCCTCTTTTTCGCCACCATCGCGGACCTCGAGGAAACGTTCCGGTCGTTTGTCGACGACCTGACGTTCTGTGCGCACCATGTCCACTTCGTCGTTGTCGATTTCTTTCTCATGGCTGGACTTCTCAGCTGCCGAAGCGTTGCAAAGCGCTGGCGCGTGTGGGCGTAGTGGAGCAGTCGTATGTGGGTCTCTCTGAGACGTTGGAATGGAATGTGAGTATTCGCAGACGACGCCCCCGTTGCTTTGTTTGCTTGTCACCTATTGTATGATTTGAGGACCTGCGGTGCTGACGACGCACGTGTGTGTGTGGCTGATAGGGATGAAGAGTGCGTATCTGCTACGCGCCTGGTTTAGGGCACTGTGTAGGAAAAGGAGTTACGGCCATGGGTGAGTCGCACGTGTTGCTCGTTGATTGATAGTATCTCACGCGCAAGCGGGACCGTCCTGCAGCGGTACTTGACCGTCAAAAAGCAAATATCTACAGTTGAACGATGCGGGAGAGCAGATCATTCCGGGCGGTATGCCTTTTTTCCATTCTTAATTTCCGTCGTTGTCGGTCGCTGATCGTGCTCGATGCTGCCCGTTCTCCAACTTTGTAGACGTGTCCGCCGATCCTCTGCAGACGCTCCTCAAAGTGTTCGGGTCCTATGACACCCTCGACCCACTCTTCCCTAAACGAAGGCACCGTTCTTTGGGAGTGTGACGACCCGCCAACGGGCTGTATATAATACCATCTGGCGTCATCCACGTGTCGTACGAGTTTGCCGAGCACACGCGAGCACATCATCGAGGAGATCCGAGAGCGTGGTCTCGGGGACGTGGTGGGCGAGCTGACCGGGCTCCCGCGGAACGCACGGGTCGTGGTCAGGCATGACATCGTGGTCTGTTGTCTCTCGGGGGAGAGTCTGAGGCAGCTCGAGGAGGAGCATGCGCATCTGGCATGGCTGTTCGTGATGTTCAAGGTTCAAAGTACGTGTGTTCGGGAATGGTTGAAGATCGAAATGTTGATTATTTTTGGGATCTAGCTGCTGCTCCGTCAGTCCATGGTGCAGTTTACCTCGGTCAACACGAAGGATTTTGATGTGATTGCCCATGATTACCACTGTATTGGAAGTGCTCAATAGCAAGGTGTACCTGCGCATGTATTTTAGTAGTAGGAAATATATTACATCAGACCTAAATAGATTGATTTTGATGCCAATTTGGGTGACTATGGTGAAATTTTCAGTGCCGGGCCTGAAGTCATCAATCTATGTGAAAGACAATATCATGTTCTTCACAGTGGGACAGAGAATATCATGACTAACACCCTAAGGAAAGTAAATACTATAAAGCCAGTAAAGTGATATAGATTTGTCTATTAGGGACCATATTGCTATGAACATTATAAGGATTTTGAATTCTATGATGGAAAGATACTATGCTCTGGCAACCCAATAGCATTATTGCATGGATCTTGACTAATATATATAGATATGACAATGAGATAATAATGCTGGACAGCCACTGTCAGATTGTATGCCAACATCCTCATTACCTGTACAGCTTTATCTGTCAGAAAAATATTGTAGGCCTCTAACATTCTCTTATCATTTAGTAGACAGTCAGACACCTATTTACCAACTAATAGGCATCCTTAAATGCATAGATAATGAGTTGTGACCCATTTCAATTGTCTATCTCATGTCAACTTATCTATACATGTTTGCAAGTTTCTCGTGTAAATATCATGACCTCTCCATTTTCATAATGAAAGATAATGGATTGTACTCAATTTCAATTGTCTATCTCATGTTGACTTATTTATACATGTCTAAATGTTTCCCCTGGGCATATCCATTTCCATAATTTGAAGGAAAGTAAATACCTTAAAGCCAGCAAAGTAATATAAATTTATCTATTAGATCCCATATTGCTATGAGCATTATGAGGACGTGATATTTTGATGCTGCAAAGATAAACTCTGGCAATCCAGTAACACAATATGGGCACTATAGCTGTGTTCATGTCATTTCACATCTATCTTCCAGCTATATTGTCTTACACATATCATTATTGAGTGGAACCTTGACTGATATGTAGATATGATGGTCAAATTATAATGCTAGACAGCCAGACAGATGGATGCCAACACCCTCATTACCTGTATTACTTGATCTGCCAGATGCAATTATGGTAGACCTCACATTCTCTGGTCAAGCAAGTTATGGGCAGTTGGATGCATATTCACCAACTAATAGGCATTCTTGGATGCAAATTTTAATTCATTTCAATTGTCTATCTCATGCCAACTTATTTATGTATGTTTGCAAGTTTCTCCTGTAATTATCATGACCTCCCCATTTTTGTGATCATATTGCTGCAAGGATTATAAGGACTTGAAATATTTATGTTGGAAAAATAAACTCTGGCAATCCAGTAAAATAATGAGAGCAATATGATTATGATTTTATCATTTCACATCTGTCTTCTAACTATATTATCTGACACATACCATTATTGCATGAATCTTGACTAATATATAGATATGATGGGCAAAAGATAATGATGTACAGCCACTGACAAATACATCCCAACACCCTCATTACCTGTAATGCTTTGTCAGCCATAGACAATTATGATGGACCACTGACATTGTCTGATCAAGTAACAAGCAGTCAGATACTTCTTTGTCAATGATCAGGCATCTTTGAGTGCAGAGTAATAATGGATTGTAATCCATTTCAATTGTCTATCTCATGCCAACTTATTTATGTATGTTTGCAAGTTTCTCCTGTAATTATCATGACCTCCCCATTTTTGTGATGGTGGTGTCCGTGACGATATCGCAAAGAAAATATAGCCCGGCATCGTACATCAGGGGACGAAGGTCCTCGATGTCTGGATCTTGCTGGTCGTAGTCCACAGGGATGTGCTGGCAGGCCTCAGCTGCTAAGGAGTTGAACCGAGGATCCGGTCGGCGATAAAGGCCATTCAGTATCCAGATCACTAATCCGGCTAATCCGATAGCGCTGTCCGACTGCCGATCGCGAGCTGTGCTCTTGGACAGGTTCTGAAGGAGAGAGTTGGCGGAAGCAAGGCGATACCATTTGAAATACCTGTTGTGGTTGGCTGTTAGTGAGATGTTTGGGAATGGAATACTGCGAAGAAAGACCTACCACCAGTATCTTGAGGGAATGGCGACAATGGAATGGTCAAGCACATCATCAGGAATGCCGGTGAGAAATTTTAGAGCCTCTCCAAGTTCCACCCGCACCTCCACTCGAGCTGCGCCGTCTTGCGGGGTGTGATCCTGAGTCTCCTGGTCACTTCCACTACCGCCACCATTTGCGCCACCATCTCCACTGCAGGCAAAAATGACCTGGCTCATTTTCTCTATTTTCTTCGTTACAGCCTCCAAATTATCCTTTGCCAGGGTAACCGAAGGGTCCAATGGTTTAAACAAGCCGTCGTGAAGCTGGTAGGACATTGTCTTCTCCGTTGTATAAGCTTGAACATAAGAAACCTTGTCTCTTGAACCTTTTCCTCCTGGTTGGCAGCGAAACCCAGTCAGATCCTTCAGATGCATTTGGTGGTCAATTTCCACCTTCCGATTCAACAGAGTTTCGATGTCGCCCTCTTGCAGGGATGGAAGACAATGAGCTAAAAGAAAACGGTGACCAGTATGACGCCAAGTAACCACGGAACCCCGAACACCGATTTCAAACCCAATATCCAGATGCCAATCAGATTCTTGGATGCGAGGCCAGTCTAAGAAATGAAGAATCTTGTGAAGGGCTGCCTGTCTATCTGCTTCTTCATACGGATCGTGGACGGTAATTCCTTTCCATCCTCGGAATTCATGGACGAAATAAGCATCGCGAAAATAGGGCTTCAGTTCTGCCAACCGGGTCAGATATTGTCGACCAAAGGTACGCAGAAGCTCCGCGGGTATATCCAAAGATCCTGGGTGAATTTGTCCGCGAGTATCCCGATAAAGAGTTAGCGCAGAGGCATAACTTGCAGGCCAATGGGTGTATATGTTGGGCAAATGGCGCTGAATCAAGGGCCGGAGACACTGGTCGTAGATGGACTCCATGTCGGTAGAGGGGATTGCTCTGGTCTCATGGAGTTTATACATCCTTGGAAAGAACACTCTGACAACAGAACGGTTGGCGATTTTTGCAAATGCGAAATTGGGAATGGTATGCATGGGGACTAGTTTTTGAACATTCTACACGCGAATGGAAATGTCAGCGAACTACAACGTCGCTACTGCGTGATGGGTTGCTTACGTTGTCTATGGCTACTCCACTCATATGGTTCGACACTGACAGCGTGAGTTTGAAAGGGGGAACGGGCAGCAACTCCAAGTGGGTTGTGAATGGAAGGTCTTTCGAGACTCCAACCAACGAGTCATAATCCCGTGTGACTGCGAACTCGCCGATGTCATCAAGTCCTTGACAGGCGTTCACAGTGATGTGCCCAGCAACCCCGCGCCTGTTGCGTGTACGCCCAGCTAGAACAAATTGGTTGAAATGTTTTGCACAGTCGGCTTCTTCTGCATCCGAGCTATTTTGCAATGCAACGTATAACCGATTGGCCTTGTTACAAAACTGCTCCAAGGATAGTTGAGCTGCGTTCTGTTCGCGATCATCGGGATATCCAGGGGCCAGGTTGTCGGCAATTTGTGGTCTGTTCTGACAGTAAGGCATTCTGGAGAGCAAAGCTTCTAAGGGTGGTGAGAGGGGGAAAGCAAAGGGGGTGCATCTAACAGCACATGGGGGGCAAGGTATTTAACGCTTGCAGAACCGAAGAACCCTGCATCGTCCCCGGCACGAACAAAGTACACACCAGGCCGGCCCGGATCTGTCGAGCAACGCTATTCACAAATAAGCAAGAATATCGCTGCATTTCCGAAGGGTTTGCGGGCCTACTTTCCCACGGTTTGTAGTCCAAATGCGAGTGTCCGACTTCGAGGTACTCTCTGCCCGACGTCGGTTAGCAGACTAGCCGATACTATATCTTGACTCAAACAGCGGTTTTTACTCCCCATATAGACAACCGAAGGAACAGGGTTTTTAATTCCTTCCTTTCTTGGCTTGAGTTCAATAGCTGCGGTTGGACACCGGTCCCACGTAAGTGCGAGCAGATCGGCGCATTCCAAGTATGTAAGGTCCAAGGCTGAAGCGCTAACAAGCCGCGCTTCCGAAACTAGGAGTTTGGATTTGGGAAGCTCTGCACAATCTCGGCGTGCAGTTTGTCGCGCCTCGAGCCTAGTACGCCCGGTGCCAAGCAAATGGCTGCCGAGATGGGCCCAAGCAGCAGTAAGTCTTACACGGTCTCAGATTTGCTCGCCTATAATCCACTGAGCGCCGGATCAAGTTGGCAACATTGCGCCCTGTACACGCGCGAAGTTGGTCTTCGTACGAATGCGGTTCAAAGGAAACACTCGCTACATTCTCTAGATGCCACGGTAGGTATTTTTTTTCCTGAACGGTTTCTCTAACCGCCCCGGTCCCTAGAAAGCCTGATGAAGAGACAGCTATGGGTCATATACACTATTCCTGTGTATATGCCGTGGGCTGCAAGTGCCAAAATAATAGCGCGAAAGAACGAGGCCGTGCGCGCGCGATACACAGCAATTTAGCGGATCGCGCTCTCGGTTTCGAGTTCGTCTGCGCAATTTAGAATAAGATCCGAATTTTTGCACTACAAACTTGAATGTAGTAAAGAGTACAAATCTGTCTGAAAAATGCTCGAGTCTCCTCCTGTTGCAGGTACCTGCCACGGGTTCGGGTAGTAGCGGGTATGGGTACGGGTACGGTACCCGCGAACGTTTCGGTCGTACGTACACGAAGCGCCGCGCGTCGTCAGCGTCGCGTGGTGGCATTCCGTCGCGTCTGAGCCGTTCGTCATCGACGCGGTGTCGCTGTGCCGTTGTTGGTAACAACAAGAGCAGCGTGCGGGAGCAACTGCACAACGCACACAGTTGTGCGCGTCGTGCGGTTGCTTCTGCACGTTGAGCGAGAGGACGAAGGGCGGGGATGGATGGGGACGGGTGAGGAGTCGGGTGTCGTTGCGTCGTCAGCCGATGGTCGTGCCAATCGACGCAGCGTGACGGCGCCGTCGTCTTCGTCCGTCGCCTTTGTCGTGACGCGGTATGCCATCGTCGTGCGACGTCACGCCGTTTGTCGCCATCTGGCAGTGCACAATTCCGACAGGAAGATGCGCTGAAGGCCTGTGGAAGAGTGCGTCTTTTGGCGTGGTTTCGCAAAATGACTAGGGTTGCACACGGTACGGGTAACACCGCGGTGTTTGGGGCACGGGTATAGCGGGTACGGGTGCAGTGTTCAGTGGGCTAACCCGTGCCATGGCAGCACCGCGTACCCGCGGTGCCAGTGTATGCGCGGGTATATGTTCAGGTGGCGGTGACCCTGCCGACTTCCGGTCGCTGTACCACGACCGACCCACTCGAAGTTCCACAGCTGATCTGCATTCTGCAATGTGCTTGGAGCACTCCACATTGGCAAGGTTGCACGGGTCGGTGTGAACCCATACCCGCAGAGGGTACGGTGTCGGCGGGCAAGGGTGTAGTGTTGACTTTCCAACCCGCGGTGTTACCCTTGTCAACGTGCAACCCTAAAACTTGAAATGACTCTGCCAGTGAATACGGCCAATGGTCGCTACTAGCACGCACACTTCCTGGAACTGGGTGCCACTAGTACATTCGAGTTTGTACCAGCGCTGCGACGGATGAGTGCCGTCCTGAAGAGACTGTTTCAAAAGCAGTAGCACGGAGATTTAGTACGTCAAAGAGGCACCCAAAGTCATGTGCAATATTTGCAAGAGAGACTCCTGTTCATCTGGCATTTAAGAAACACCAGTTCTGCACGCTATTACCAGTATTCAAGACGAAAACGATGCTACAATGTTCGCGAGCGACATTTAAAAACGATGCGCTAAGAGTCAAGGCAAGTACTTATCAGCCTTTACGGCGCCCAGTGAAAACTTGCTGTGCTCTTGAATTCGGTCGACGTATGTTTTAATGTGCGAATATATGTTATGTTTGAAATGAACAGAAGGAGTCATAAATATGCACCAGATGAGACTAAAATCATAAGAATTTTATGCCCAACCGTGCTATTCGCTGCTCGGATCTGCTCCCCGTATATCCCAGCAATGTTGAGATCAATGTTCCCCGTCTGCTTGTTTCTGCGTTCCGCTGTTCTCTGATGCCATTCTACATCTGCTTAGATATGCTTAAAGTATTCTGTTCAATTATGCACATTATCCAGTACTCGTTTATGCGTTCTGCTGCGCTCCGATGCGGCGGTCCTGCCTCAGCTTAAAACTGCAAATATATGCTTCATTCTGCTCGTTTATTGTGCGCATAGTATGCGTAGGTACTGCAGTCTACTATAAAATAGCAACCAATAGAAGCAGTGTAGCGATACTCCAAATGCCACCCTACTGAGTCGAAAGCGATACGTTCAGGGTCGAAAGCAGACAGTGAGGTGAAAGAAACGGTACAAGTGAGGAAAGGGATGTTTCACAGCATAATTAGGCGATGGCCTGATCTCAGATCTCAATAGTTGGAAACAGCCAACATAACGTCTGCATGGACAAGAAATGCGGACAAGCGCTTACCAAAGGCAGGAAACTGCACGGGTGGGACGTGCGTGCACACTGTTGCGTCGTCATTGTCGTCGCAGGTGAGTGGGTTTGAGTGCTCACTGTCGCATCGCTGTCGTTGCGAGCAAGAGAACGTGTGCGCGCACCATTGCGTCGCTTACACGGTGACGTGCGGTTGCCTCGGCCGGATAGTCACTGTGCGTTGTGGTCTCAGCGACACCCTCCGAAGCTTGGACGGGTCAAAACGTGGTGTCACGTCAAGGTGCATGCTGGCGTGCTGTTGCGCTGGCATCATCCGTCGTCTGAGTCACGTTGTTG
>JBBPPB010000944.1:0-10155 GCA_038091755.1 Leccinum pallidistipes | reverse complement strand
CCTGCGTGAGAGCGGATAAGCGTGCACGTGTATGCCAGGAGATAAAGGTCTGTGCCAGTGAGTGAACGACAAGACATTATCTTTGTACCTGACCCAGTATGTTTTCCAAATTCCGCCCAAAGAAGAGGAATGGTGAGTAGTGCTAGGCAAGGCCATTGATGAACGGCGCTGATGAGAGCAACAGAGCCGAGTAGTGCGGACAGCCCATTTTTCTTGGACGATGGTCAGCAGGTGCAAACATCGGCGACCAACGAAAGAGAGGTACCGATGGATACTCAGGAATCGAATGGAGCCAACGTCACAACCGAGGCGAATCCAATCGAAATCGTTGCTCAAGATAGGATGTATTCGGTCGCTTTTCTTGCTGATGGGGAGCATGTCGTGAGCGGGGGAGAGGAAAAGAAAATCCGACAATGGCGAGTGAAGGATGGCAAGGAGGTGGGGAAGCCAATGGACGCTGAGAGTACTATTTTTGACCTGGCAGTCACACACGATGGCAAGTGGATCGTGTGTGGAACATACGGTGGTCAAGTGATCATCTTCGATTCGACAAGCCACCAAAAGGTAAACGAGTTCAAGTTCCACGCACACAGCTCAGTGAATGTATTGGACGTCTCACCCGATGGGACGCAAATCGCGACAAAAGGAGATGGCTCGACGTTCAGTGTCTGGTCGCTTTCCGATGGCGAGCGACTCATCGGCCCACTGTTCGAACGAGTCCGAGTCGACCGGGTGGCTGCAGTAAAGTTCTCTCCCGACGGACGACGCGTCGCTACTGCCACGTGGAATCACGACTCTGTTCGCGTCTATGACGGCAGCGACGTCCTCGCAGACTTTTCAATCCGAGTCAGCTGGTGTTACAACGAATCCCTCGCCTGGGCGAGCGACTCCAAACACCTCTTTGCCTTGTCCCAAGACGGCAACATTTACTATCTCAACGTGTCCACCAAGAAGACGCTCGCGAAATGGCGCATTCACAGCGACAACGAACCAAGCTGTATTGCACTGGCATTCAATGACACAGTCATCGCAGCCTCCGCTAATTCGTCGTTCTCGCTATGGGACACTACTACACATCAACAAATTGGGAACATCATCCACCACTCCCATCACATCACATCCATGGCCATCTCACCAAGCTCCGGCATCGCGACCGCGGGAGGCTACAACATCACGCTGCAGAATTTCTATGACATCCTTCCCTCACCCTACCGCAACAATGTGAGTAACGCTACTCGTATAAGATCATGTCCTTATCAATTTGTCCTTGGCAGCTCCTGGTGCGCACGGAGCAAGAAATCCGGTTCTTGAAGGTTGAAAAGAACGATCTCAAAAACACAGTACAGTCCCTACATGAATGGAATTCCCGTCAAAGTACGCTTGTTAGCTATATGACTCTGCTGCGCTGATATTCATTTCCACCAGAGGACGATATAGCGAATCTCAAGAAAACTGTTCGAGAACTATATAGCCAGCTTGCTGCATCCAACAAGGGAAACACAGGCCTCAATGAAAATATCAAGTCCCTTCGCGCACAGAACGAAACCTCAAGTGCGTTCTCTCCGCCTTCCACCCAACTTTGTTAACACTCCCATTATCAGATCGCAAAATCACTCATCTCGAGGAATCGAACAAGGAACTCCACAGCGTGCTTGTAGCATCTCAAGGTTCGGTCGATCGATTAACCCAGACCGTCGGGGCACTACGCAGTGACGCTGATCGACCTAAAAAGCGCTCAGGTGCGTTTTTGACCATCCACGACTGACGGCTCTCTGACTCGTTTTCAGTATCCATTTCGCCAAAAATAATCGAACTGGAGCATACCATCCAAGAACTCGGTAACCAATTCACCACATGCGAATGTGCACTCCGTGTATACGACAAGAAGCACGAGTGTGAAACATTGTACGCCGAAGGTCGCATATATGATGCTGCGCACCATATAGCGAACGCGAGGACTGAGGATATATGGCATAACGAACCAGTCATCGATTGGTTGAAAGGTGAGCTTGTGCATCTTGTCCTAGAATAGTATATTCAATTCCTACCTCAGAATTCACACGCCGATGTGTATCAAGGCTTCAAGACATTGGAGACGAGGCATCAAGTTCCCAGAATCATGACGAGGCTCTCTCAGTTTATTCCATGGTTTTTTTGCTCACTCCCTCGCCTCCGGAAGGCGTGCTGATGGGATGGGCGAGAATGGTGCTCATTCGTCGCTCAGCAAGCGAGGCATTGGGTACCGTGAAGAAGGTATGGTTTATTTGGTCTTCGAGAATCGCATGATAATTCTCGTTTCATTCAGTTCAAGCTTTCCATGTTTCGTGTTTATCTGGCGGTCTGCAATGTCCTCGAAGGTGACAATCGTCTTATCGAGGCGGTCGAATGTTTCCGAACGATGAAAGATGAAGTATCAGAGGAGACAAGCACCCTCAACGAGCGACGGCAGCAGGAACTCGGTGAGTAATCCTATTTGCCACTCGGAGACCAATCTGAAGATCTCTCCAGATTTCCGACAACGTTGTAGCACAAAACTGGAAAAAGAGGGTGATGCAGCAATGGATGCAAAGAACCATGATGCGGCCATCGGGTCCTACTCTATCGCACTCTCACTTCACGCAACAAATATCAGCGACATCATACTGAAATGCTGCAAGGCGCGAGTAGGATTGTTGGAGGATGAATTCATCAACGCCACCCAGGTATAAATTTATTCGCGCGGCATGCTGAGTTGACGGCGCTGACTGCACAATCAGATCACTGAACGCGACCCATCGAACTACCAGGGATACAAAAGGAAACATGCAGTATTGCACAGCCTAGGGCGTTACAAGGAGGTGTTTGAAGCATTTCAGACGATGTTGTCGAGGATGGAGAAATCACGCGACCCACGAGCTCGGGGTAAGCTGTTCTCATTCATGTTGCGCAGACGAGCTGATTTCGTGGTAATAGACATGCGGCGTTGTTATCTCGACACGACTCCACTGATCCGAAAAGTCGTCGAACAGACAACCCGTCTCATTCCCCATGTTCTCATCGACACCGCCACTGGTCGTCTCTATGATAAGACAATGCAACAGGCAGCTTTCGAGGAGTGCTCCACATCAGCAAACTGTGATTTGTGGTACAGCTACAACAGGATTCTTCAGATGTTTTCAGGATGTTACAGTATTCAGGATTATACAGTCCTGTCCAGTCTAACTGTGATTTGTGGTACAGCTACAACAGGATTCTTCAGATGTTTTCAGGATGTTACAGTATTCAGGATTATACAGTCCTGTCCAGTCTTGTAACTTGTTGAGGCTCATCATCAGCCTGATTAAATCTACAAGTACTACTTATACATTGCTTAGTAGTATGTATTACTCTGGAGTACTACACTGCATACTAAGTATCTATCAACATGGACTCGGACAGAGTTCAAGTTGGACCCCTCCGAGTTCATGGGAAGTCACAACTTGAAGGCTGGCAGGCTCCTTATGGATATCTCAAAAGACGTGCCAAGGGGAGGGCTATTGAGATCACAGGATTCATAGCAGACAGATAGTAGACTCGGAGAACGTTCACCGACACTGCACTGCCATACTACACAGCCGAAGTTCTGGGAGTGATTACGGGCCATGTGATTCTACTAAAGTTCAAAATGAGATGTACTCTAATAGAGTTACTAGGGCTTATCATAGTAGGTACATGTGGTACCGTGCGTACGGGTCAGTATTAGCCTACTACCCATGCCAAACTCGTCACCCGTAGCCACGGGTATGGATATGTACTGAGGCAGGAGGTGAACGATGACAATGTGTCATAGCATGACGCTCGCGACATCATGCTATAGCATGTTATCATTGTCATCCTTGCTGCCGTTCATTGTTGCAAACGTGGGGCCACGCCAGCACGCCGTCGGCGTTGTAAAGCCTTTGGCGTCGTCAGTGCCATTTGCTGACCCGCAACTACAGGTACCCTTACCGTGAGGTACCATGCAGCGTCTCCGTCATCTCTTCCCCGCATCCTCGTCCTCGTCCCACTGGCAGCGTCTCCGTCATCTCTTCGCCGCGTCCTCGTCCTCGTCTTCGCCGTCGTCGCGTCGTCATCCGCGTCGACACTTGTCGTCCCGTTGGCGACGCGTCGTTGTCATTGTCATTCAACGTTGCGTGTGAGGGAGCAGGATTGAGGGGGCGTGCGTGTGTGTGTCGAGAGGTTGCGTGAGGTGTTGTCGCCGCGTCGCGTCCTCGTCGCGTCCCGGGCCTCGTTGTTGACGTCGCGTCGTGCGTCCAGTGTGTTCACGTGTTCGTGTTGTTTGTCGTCGTTGGTTGTGTCGGCGTTTGGTATGTGCATGCGGCAAATCCTCGTTGTGTCGCGTCGTGCAGATGTTCTCGCGGGTGAACCCATCACGGGTATGGGTTTGTTGTGGGTACGGGTGCGGATCTTCGCTCAGATATACACGTGATAGCTACTTGATGTCGTGTCCGTTGTCGTTGTTGCTGGGGGACAGGGACAGGGACGGGGACGGGGACGGGACGGGGACAGGGACGGGGACAGGGACGGGGTTGTGAATACTTGAATGAGGAACGAGGATGCCAGTGGCGGGGTGAGGCCTGAGGACGGGTGACAGGGAGACGAAGGCGATTGGTTGCATGAGAACTTGCATCTGTCGTCATCGAGTGCGAGTTTGTTGTTGTTGTTGTCGTCACGATTTTTGTAGCGCTTGCATCGGATTTAGGAGCAAATTCAGACTTTAATTCAAAGTTATGTGAGACACTCTTAAAAAAGTATAATGAAGTCAGCAGTGCTAATCTAATTATCATAGTATCTGTTTAATGCTGAACAATGCATGCGGGGACGCCGGGAGGACTGCCTGGTTACTTCATTATTGATGGACACAGATCAGTTAGCCGCCTCTCGCCGCCGTGCCGGTAGGGAAGAGCACGAGGTACGCACACCTGCCATTGTGTTAGTCGACATGCCACGTTGCGTCGTTCGTTGGGTGTTGTCGACATGTGCGTTGACATCAACCTCGCGTCGGCGTGTCGATTTCCACCGCTTTTTTTATGTGTTTGGAGCAGCATTGAACACTTGACGGTCTGCGTGCGGGTTGATTTGAACCGGGAGCGGAGGAGTGCCATGGTGTGGATGGACAGGTTCGGATTCACGGACGACCCGGGACGCCGCAGTAGCTCGCCATTGAATATAGACAGCAGCACGTGTTTGTCCCGGATGATGTAGTGGTAGGGTGCTTTGCCAGCCTCAGGACCTACATGGATATGATCATGGGTGTTACTGTTCCTGGGTGTATGCGTCAACAAAATTGTGGTCGTCGCAGACAATGCACGCACCCCCAAATGAATAAACATCGCTCTGCAACGTCTGAACGATAGCAATAACACACACTGGCCGTTTTGATTGATCGTCTCCCTGAGCCGTGTACCTTCTAATCACCTTGATGGCGACCTGCATTGAAATAGATGGGTGAGTTCAAACCATAGCCATCTAGTCGACACGACAATACAACGCAACTCATATGGTCTGCCCGTTCAGGCAGATAGTACCCCGGTAAATGTTGCCTTGGCTACCACCGGTGACCGGATTGCTGTCTTCTGCGACGATGGTCACTGTTAGTGAGATCGCCGTGGGTGGGGTCGGATAGACTGTGTAAGATATATTCAACCAGTGGAGATGATTCATCTTGAGACACGGTACCCACATTTCCTGAATAAAACGTTTTCGCTTTCGCTGGCTGGGCTGCGTGGTCTCTAAAAAGTTTCGGTGTCTTCCTACAGTCCAATCACTCGGGGTAGACATACTTGTACGGTACTACCTCGTCGGATATCGAGAGGATGTAACTGTATAGGAAACCAAGCATGGAAGCAAGTGCATGCAAATGCGCGAGCAGGGACTTACCCACAACGAGCCTTCAAGGATCAGAGTGTCTACGAATTTGACCTAATATGTGATCGCCCCAAGAACTTCTGCTCGTGCAGGAACTACTATCTGTGCCCTCGTGCTGAAAGAAGATGATGAAAATGAGCCCGGGCGGTGGGATACAAAAGTGAAGAAACACTCGCATTGCTGGATGGACTTTGACGTCGTGCGAAAGATTAGGCCCAACAAGTTGCTGAAACGTCTCCGCCTCCCTGTTTTATCCCACTGGCAGGAGGTGGTCGCGATGAATCTGGCGCTGTGGGACAGAATGATCGAGAAAACGACGTCGCCATGTCCGTCGTGTTTGGCGACCAGCAGTCCAGTGCTAGAATTACAACGCTTGATGCTGCCGTCGATACACCCAGTAGAGAGGCTGGTCCCATCGGGCGACCACGCGAGCGCCCACGCCTGCTCCGTATTGTTGATCCTCGACCACGTAGCCGCGTTGTCCCAGATCCGCACGACCTCCCGGTCACAGACTGCGATGCTCTTCCCGTCCGGCGAATAGCACATGCACCAGACAGCGTCTCCGTGCCCCTCGAACGGACCCACAACCTGTTCGAGCATCGGTACGGACCACGCTAACATCGTCCCATTCTGTGCGCCGCTCGCGAGCCTAGTCGAATTGGGGGAGAACGACAGCGACTTGATCCCGTTCAGGCGGATAGTACCCAGCAAATGTCGCCTTGGCTACCACCAGTTATCAGATTGGTGTCTTCTGCGACGATGGTGTTAGTGAGATCGTGGGTGGGATCAAATAGACTGCATAAGATAAATTCAACTTGCGACGACGAATCCATTTTGAGACATGGTGGGACTTACCAACAACGAGCCTTCTTGTTGAAACGACTGTCGAATTATTGGTTGGCCAAGTCCTCCATCTGAAAGGGAACTTACGCCTAGACATTGTGAATCGGCAATCTGTATAAATCTGTTGAGAACTAATGCCAATCGTAAGGTTTGTTCCAGACGCACCGAACTGCTCTGATTGGCAGGATTTCTACGAAATGGACCCAATATGCGATCGCTCCACTGGCAAGAACTTATTCTCGTGGAGGAACTACTGCCACCTCATGCTGGAAGATGATGATCAACATGGCTCGTTTGTCAGATCGTGCGAAGGAGAGGTGTTACGCACATTGAGACACAAGGATATGAGATTGCATTGATCGAGCAGCCCATCTGAGAGTGCGACCCATCGCATGGCAGCAGGGACATAGTAGGCATCGGTGTCGGGAGAGGGACCGCTCGCGAGCAGTGGCTTCGTCTTCATCGTCTCAGCTTCTGCTCTTGGCGAGAAGTAGTACGAGCTGGGACAAGGCATTCCATTGGAACTTGGTCCGCTTTCCGAGTCGTTTTCGCTTGTGATGGACAGAGTGGTCAAAGACGAGCAGCAGATGGTCGCACTCGCCAAGCAGCTAGCGACGAGCTTTATCATCTGAGGCGCTCGACATTCGGTCGTGCGTCAGCTAGATACTAGCCGGTATGTGGTACACGTGCACAAGGAGTTGATCCGGGAAGCCATTCAGCGGGGTGTTTTCATTGGAAAAGACCTCGGGGGCTAAACACAAGCCTCGAGAAGCGGATGAGCGTCACGGGAGGTGGGATTTTTTAGGGAGATGGGGGCGCTATTGAAGGGCGTAGAGAGTCGAGTCGAGAGTTAAGATGCGTTGGCTATGTGTGTATCCCGTTTGCGTGGGCCTGCTGGTAGATGTTGATGGTGATGATGACACAGGTGCAGGTAAGGCCGGGGAGCGAAAGGTGGGGCAGTCAGGACGAGCGACGAGGAGAGTGGGCTTGAGCATAAGCATGAGGTGGAGGGGAAGGTGAGGTGGAGGGGAAAGTGAGGTGGTGTGGAGATTCGGGAGCCTGAGGAAGAAGGGATGCAGGCGAGTCAAACGAGGACGAGACAGCGGCCGAGACCGACGCCGAGGGTGCGAACGAGAACGAGACCAGAGCCAGAACTAGAACTAGAACCGGTGGAGCGTCGTGCACAGACACCGTTTGAGTAGGACTCGGAGGAGGCGGGTGAGCAGAGTAATATAATATGCTCGATCTCAGGCTGGACACCGGAAGCGCCCCGGAGTCCTCATTCATACTATGTAATGCTTTGAATTCAATTGTACAATGCATACTTACGCGACTACTACAAGAAACATGACAATGTATAATACTGATCTTTCGTGAAGTATTTGTTCAGGAGAAATGTCGAGGTGTGATATGCGCTGTTTGATTGAGTCAAGTGGGATTGCGCCTTAGTTCCAAAGCAGGGAATGATGTTGACGAGTTCTCTAACTTGGCTTAATGGGACAATTTCACCTAATGGCTGACCATTTGACCGTATGACACGTCTGATCACAGGAAGTTGCGTATCTTTATCGATATAGCTGCCGTTCTGCTGTGGGACGAAGTCAAACCGCTGGACATAAGCCAGAAAGCGGTCGTTCCCGATACTTCCCTCCGGAATAGGACGCAGTACAAGCCGGAGCTCAGCGACTTTGTGACCTAAAAACAAGACTAAGTACCGGTATTGATGCACGAACATGGGCGCACCTTCAAGCCCACTTTGGGGCCACTGATAATTCCCATCAGTGCAAACTAAGATAGCATCATACCGACCATGCGGCCACTGCTGATTCGGAGGCATGGCATTCACTGTTTGTGGCGGCAATAGAGTATTTGAATCGTGGAATGATGCCCGCTGCAAGCGAACCTTGTACCACACTTGCACGTGGTCGAAAGGGAGGGGAGCACCAGAAGGTGCACGTCGAGGCCCTCCGATTGGGTGGATATCCTGGGTACCCCGCCTCTCACGGTCAAGATAATCAGCGAGGGCTTGCCGAAGGTCCGGGAGGCGGAACTTGTCAGCGACATCGTCGACAAGGGTGCGCGTCATCGAAGGATGATACCCGATGCCGAAAGCCACAGAACCGGAGACAAACGCACGAAGGGGTCGCGGTGTGCGCGGATTGACTAGCAATTGTTCAGCCTTGAGAAACAGATCACTGAGAGAACGCTGCGGACGATCAATGAGCGGGATTATGTCGTCATCGACACTTGCATCTGGAAAAAAAGGATGTACTATGTAGTGCTATGTAGTACAAATAATACCAAAAGACCCCATAGTCTTCCCCCTGTTATGTAGTGCTACATAGACTTAGTTTCTCGACCACCACTACCGTAGCAAGTGTAGCAAAGCAAAGAAATTGACTATATATGCTACCAGCAACTCTGTAGCATTCCATAGTAGTGTAATAGACGATATGATTCACAATGCACGCTACCAAAGGACATAGTAGCTGTATATAGCTCAGAGCTACTAGGTCTACTACTATACCACCAATAATACTACGGTGAGTCATACCACGCATACTACGCCACATCAACCCCAACATCCTGCACCGACTGGATATCATCCTCAGGCTTCAATGACCACTGCCCACTCTGCATTGTCATTCTCATCCCGTTGGACCCCGAGATCGTGTGCACGAGAGGCTCAGAGAGGGAGGTGGAGGCATCGTCATGTCGTCCCGTTAAACGCCAAGATGGCACACCGTTACTCCCCTTATTTGCACGAGAGGTAGGGACAGGAACGAGGACAACTTGTCCTCGTTATCCGAGTCGCGTAGTCTCCATTGGACCTTGAAACGGTGCGCTCAACTCGAGCGCAAGAGAGGGAGAAAGAGGGGAAACGTACGTGTCGTATCATCATTTTCGTCAGTCGTCCTGCACCCGGACTCCTGCTGAATGCCTGTGCACATGGTATGCAATGTTTTATCTGCAAGCACTGAAGATTTTCTACCGACAGGGGATTGAGTGGAGTCCAATTCACCGGGAAAAGAACACCTCACCATGGTAAACGAACCCGAAGACCTCTTTGAGGTCGGAGTTCCTGCCTCGACCAGACGACAAACAGCGGCTCAGCTTGTTCAACACATGCGTCAGCGTTACATGCGTGATACGAGCAGAGGACGTACGAGCTTGTTGGCCAGTATCAGTCCTCCCGATCAGTGCCGGCCCCTTCTTCCCCTTTTCATTGATAGTAGACTGACGTCGAGGAGGCTCAACGGCACCAAACATGTCCGTCCCCGGATCCCCTTGCTTCCGATGAACTATATACTTGACCGAGCGAGGAAAATTGTGAGTCGTGAATGTGCGGAGGTTCAACACTTTCTGACGAAATTCTCACGCCACATATTTAGGGCCGACCTTCTTTTGCCTTGAACGCCATTCCCG
>JBBPPB010000943.1:0-10161 GCA_038091755.1 Leccinum pallidistipes | reverse complement strand
CTCGACATGCATCTTTACCAATGCACGCTAGCGAGGAGAACACGACATCGAGAATGAGTTGATTTTCCGGAGCAATGACAAACTCGTCTTCCATGACTCGCGGGGCTTCGAGGCTGGTTCCACACGCGAATTCCAACAGCTGAAGGAGTTCATTGCTGATCGTGCAAACACGACATCTCTCAAGAAACGCATTCATGCCATCTGGTACTAACTTGATCAGCTGCGGGAAGTGGTCATTGATACTATGTATAGGTACTGTATCCCAATGGATAAATTGAATCGGGCAATCCAACGCTCCGAGGAAATGTTTTTCAATGAGTGTGATACGAGAAATGGTGGGCTCATTTTGGCAAGATTTTTCGAGCTCACAGCCGCACCAGTGCCCGTTATTGTGTTGTTCACCAAGTTTGATGCATTGCTGCCTGTAGCCATGAATGAACTATCTGGTGATGCTCGAAAGCTGCCAATACAGGAGAAGGTAGCAAAGGCACATGAGCTAATGGATGGGGTTTTCAACAATGCTAATGTATGGGGTCGTCTCTCTGAACTGAATTATGCACCAAAATATAGTGTTCGGATTGGAGGTATTAGTACTCTCTTTTCCCATAACATGGTTCAGCTGATAGAGTTTGCATGGGTGCAAGGGATGCACAACTCAAATGAGGGATGTGACATACTGTTAGAAAAGACAGCAGGAGCTTTGAATGAGGAGGTTCTGCAAATGCTATTTGTTACTGCCCAAGAAACAAACATAGCCCTGTGTATCAAATGTGCAGTTCAAGAGTAAGTACTGAAAGTTGAACATTGTTCAAAGGCTTATGCTATGATAAAAAAGTGTCATATCCGTCATAGACCAGCTGCATCAATCTGCACTTCCTGTACACAGCACTGACATTATAAAGATAAAAAAACTGGCAAGGTGGTTTCCACACTTTTGGGTGAGATGCTTTCATTAGCTTGAACATGAAAATTGAGAATGTGCTAATTATTTAAAATTTTGATCCCATTGACTGAATTACAGAGAGTGAGTTGTCATTCCATCAAATGTGTAAAAATTGGATTTGACTGATATCACTTCATGTTGCTGTGGAAATGACAGTTTGTGAGTTGTTGAATTGTGGAGTATGCCAGGGAGTGGTGATGCTGATGATGATGCCATGTCCATGCATTTTAAATTCTGATCTGGAAATGACAGGATGTGAGTTGTGTATTGTGGAATGTGCCAGGGAGTGGTGATGCTGATGATGCCATGTCCATGCATGCTCAATTCTGCTCTGGAAATGACAGCTTGTGAGTTGTGCATTGTGGAATGTGCCAGAGAGTGGTGATGATAATATGATGCCATGTCCATTCATTCTCAATTCTGCTCTGGAAATGACAGGGAGTGAGTTATGCATTATGGAATATGCCAGAGAGTGGTGGTACTAATGATGCCATGTCCATTCATTCTCAATTCTGCTCTGGAAATGACAGTTTGTGAGTTGTGGATTGTGCCAGAGAGTGGTGATGCTAATATGATGCCATATCCATTCATTCTCAATTCTGCTCTGGAAATGACAGGGAGTGAGTTGTGTATTGTAGAATGTGCCAGAGAGTGGTGATGCTGATGATGCCATGTCCACTCTTCTCAATTCTGATCTGGAAATGACAGGGAGTGAGTTGTACATTGTGGAATGTGCCAGAGAGTCACTGACTCACTGGTGATGCTCATGATGCCATCATTCTCAATTCTGCTCTGAAAATGACAGCTTGTGAGTTGTGCATTGTGGAATGTGCCAGAGAGTGGTGGTGCTAAATTGCTAATGATGCCATGTCCATTCATTCTCAATTTTGCTCTGGAAATAACAGAATGTGAGTTGTGCATTATGGATTGTGCCAGAGAGTGGTGATGCTAATGATGCCATGTCCGTTCATTCTCAATTCTGCCCTGGAAATGACAGGCAGTGAGTTGTGTATTGTAGAATGTGCCAGAGAGTGGTGATGCTGATGATGCCATGTCTATTCATTCTTTATCCTGATGTTCAAATGCCAGAATGTGAGTTGTGCATTATGGAATGTGCAGAGAGTGGTGATGCTAATGATGCCATATCCATTCATTCTCAATTCTGCTCTGGAAATGACAGGGAGTGAGTTGTGTATTGTAGATGTGCCAGAAAGTGGTGATGCTGATGATGCCATGTCCATTCATCCTCAATTCTGCTCTGGAAATAACAGAATGTGAGTTGTGCATTATGGAATATGGCCAGACAATGGTGATGTTCATGATGCCATCATTCTCAATTCTGCTCTGGAAATGACAGTTTGTGAGTTGTGGATTGTGGAATATGCCAGAGAGTGGTGATGCTGATGATGCCAACATTGTTCATTCATTCTCAATTCTGCTTTGGAAATGACAGGGAGTGAGTTATGCATTATGGAATATGGCCAGACAATCATTGGTGATGTTCATGATGCCATCATTCTCAATTCTGCTCTGGAAATGACAGGGAGTGAGTTATGCATTATGGAATATGCCAGAGAGTGGTGATGCTAATGATGCCATGTCTATTCATTCTCAATTCTGATCTGGAAATGACAGGATGTGAGTTATGCATTATGGAATTTGCAGAGAGTGGTGATGCTAATGATGCCATGTCCATTCATTCTCAATTCTGCTCTGGGAAATGACAGCTTGTGAGTTGTGGATTGTGGAATGTGCCAGAGAGTGGTGATGCTGATGATGCCATGTCCACTCATTCCTCATTCTGCTCTGGAAATGACAGGAAGTGAGTTGTGTATTGTCGAATGTGCCAGAGAGTGGTGATGCTGATAATGCCATGTCTATTCATTCTTTATCCTGATGTTCAAATGCCAGAATGTGAGTTATGCACTGTGGAATATACTGGCACAGAGTGTGATGCTAATCATATTATTTCCATTCATTCCTTAATCTGCTCTGTAATCCTTAGTTTGTAAGTTTTGCATCATGGAACCACTTCCACAGTAGTAATTGTGAAGCACCATGCACACCATTTTTTTTTTGGGAGGGGGTTTAATAAATAAAAAACAGTCTGTGAGTCATAGATCATCTGTCACTTTTTCACATATCAAAAGGTGTTCATTATTTTGCACTTTGCTGTTTGTTTATAGAGTGTATGTTCTATATCATATCAATGATTCATCATCATTATGATTGCACACATTTTGAACTCTCTTTTGTTCTGATTTATCTAGCTGGTGAGATTTATATTCTTTCCAATCATGGTGTGATTAATGTTATTTATCCTGTTGTATTTCATTTATTGAAGACTGTGAGTTATGTGCTAATGTCGAACCAAACTGTTCATTTTTCCATCATTATAGATGGTATGTTGTTGATGAACATTGTTATACTCATGATACATATTTTGAATTCCCCACAGATGGTATGTATCAATAATTAATATTGTGTTTTAATTTCAATATTTATGCTTACTGATTACTTAATCATTTCAAGGTTGTATGTTGCTGAATATTATTTTTAACATTGATTCTGTATTGTGCTCAATACGTTGCTTTATTACTTGCAGGATGTAAGTTCTTCACTACTATTGTGATAATATTTCAACATCTGATCTATAATCAAATAATGTTAATCTATATCAACTGTAGCCTGTAAGCATTTATCATACCAACTCAATTTTGAGTCTTGACCATATCATTTTTGATAGATGGTGAATCTATTTTATGATGTTCTGGACCTCTGGCTTTTGTTTATGCAATTCAATTCAATTTGTTATTGTCAGATTATTCACAATCAAACAGTATGTGAATTAATTGTATCTTCTTTCCATTATAACATTTTATTGTTCAGTCCAATATGGATACTGTGCAGACTTTCATTCTGGAGCCTAAAAGTATTGTGGGTTCTTCATTAATTTAATTTTCCAATAGAATGTCATTGAGAATCATAGAGGAATCTGAGCACATGGCAGCAAATCCTTCTGACTGCCACTGGTATATTGATTTTTCTCTTCCAAGTTTTTTTGAAAGATAAAATAATACTCAATGAATTATATCATTTCTTTCTAGATACATTGCTCATTCTGGAACATTCTTTCTATCTTTTCCATCAAAAAGTTACTCAACCACTTCTTTCTGCTGCTCAAAAGTACAAGGCATCAAATATACCCAAGAAGGTGAAATCAGCTATGATGGGAATTTTTGATCAGTATGGCAAAGCATCCAAAGAAGAGAAAGTAGAGATGATTTTGAATGTCATTCTTCAGAACCGGATGAGTATGTTATGCATATCTTTGATTTTTCATTGAATAATCCTCTATTCTCAGCAATGTAGTAATGAACTCTCTTAGAATCTAAGAATCTCATATGGAAGTCAGAACATCAAGTTGTTTTAAGAAGAACAGTAGATGACAAAAGAGCAAAGAGAAATAGTTGAAACAGAATCTACAGAGATCATGTACTACTCAATCATGTTGCATCCATGCATGTTGGTTTATGAAAGAAATTTTGTATGGAGATGTGAAGCAAAGACATTGCATTCATATCACAACATATTGTCTACAGTAAGCATAAATAGTCCATACTAACCTGTGGGCCATGGCTACACCACTCAAAAATTGATAGATAACTTCCAAAAAGAAATATGTATGATTGTATTAAAGACTCAGATATTGCCGCCTGCTGGTCTCTGGACACTTGACACCTCAGACCTCCGGCCCTCAGTGGCTCCCTAGGTATAGATGAAAACAGCTGGATATAGTAATGTATGTGCTTAGTTGAATATGCTGATAAATGAACAGTGGACCTGTCAGAGTGGGAAAAGAGCTCGTTGATAAAGGAGATGGTCTCCATGGCATGGTCTACATGGATACAGAGTTCACCATGGCATGCACAGTCCATGACACAGGCTTCGACTTGTATGGGCCAAAGTCATCTAGGGGCTTGACGAGGTCGAGGTGCTTACCTTGAAGGTGCTGTAGACATGGGAGAGTTGAGAGAGGAGGCAGGAGAGCAGAGGACAGAAGCCAGCATATGGAGAGTCGCTGGCACAGAGTGAGGAGAGGATGGCACTGTGGATGCGCAGAGGGTGAGGGGGTCGAACAAATCCTCAAGAAGGCTGTAGAGGATCTTTATCTAGACTGGGGAGAGGCAGAACATATCTCTCGAAAGCTGGAAAACATGAGTGAGGGAGTGTTAGTAAAGACACGGCGACTTACAGCATCTGTGAGGAGACCGACGCAAGTAGGCGCCTTGGGAGGGCAGCAAGGCGGGTGCTCTTGGAGCAGGCATCATCTTCGTCAGCATGCTGCCCGGCTGGGACTGCGACTCTGCGAGTGCGCTAACGAGGACCTGGACTGCGAGACGGGGTCATTTCTTCCTCGGATCTACCGCCGATGGAAGTAATGACCACATAATATCGACCCAGGCGGCGGCGTGGGAGAGGGAGTTTCCTCTAGAGAGGCGAGCTTGTCATGACAATTTGCCGCATCATGGCTGGGCAGGGTCCTTTTTGGCCATGACAAGGAAGTGCTGGACATCCTCGAGCTCGACGGACGTGTTGAGTTGGGAAAAACGCGTGTCGAGTGGTGCTGGAGGATATCCGGGTCCGATAGGTGGATGGCGTGTGCCTGGTGGGCACACTTTGCGACGTTGATGAGGTGAAGGTGGAGTGTCTCACACAGGCGACGGAAATCGACCTTGAACTAGTCCCTTAGAAGCGGAAAGCCTGCTGTGCGACTTGCTAGGGGAAGGATCAGGGAATCGAACGGGACGTACGGGAGGGCACTGAGGGGTACTCGCCTGGAAAATGGCCTCGAGATGGGCGTATGTGTCTCGAGAGAGGTACGGTAGCGGAACTTGAGCCAGGGTGTGACGAGTGGTCGATGATAACGAATCAGATTGCCACTGACTCTTTGACTCGGATATCTCGCTGGCCTCGAGATCGTTGACATCTAGGGCGAGTGCGCGTTCAGCCTGCTGCTGGGCGGGAAGGACCTTGGGCCGCATCTGCAAGTGCCAGGAAGCGGTGAATGACGAACTTGCTGGCGTTTTGGACGATTGCAGCGCACGTCTGCGCATAGCTCTACGAAGCGAATGAGGATGGTCGAGTGAGGCGAGTAGAGTAATAGCTCGAAATAGCTTGGACGAGAGAATGTGAAATCGATGTGTTGAAGCGCCTCGACGGTCGGTCGAACCATTCTCGAATCTCGACTCAAATGTTGAACGCAGATGTGCTCCTGCTCATCATCGACCACCTCGACGCTGAAGACCTTGCAAATCTAGCATCCACCTGCAGGCTCTTCCATCACATCGTATGTCCAGAGACACGCCCGAGGCCCATCGCTCATCTTTTCCAGCCAGGTACACCACTTTGGTTGGTCCATATTTCTTAGAAACAACAACCAGAGCAATTCCCTCACCCTCCGCTGCTCGCGATCCCGATGGTCTGCTTTTGAACAGGTCCGCTACGACGCTCTCGCAGACCGAGCCTGGCTGCGTGCCAAATTCATTGCGCGTCCTCTCTCCCGTCCCTGGCACGGAATCCTACAACCCATCATCGCCCTCTCCGTTTCCACGTTATTAGTCGCCGCTGGCCACGTACTTTACTCCTACTCCGTACAGGACACTTCCGATGCATCCCCATCTCGCATCGTCTTTGAGCGCTCACATGTCTTTACTTTAGGTCCCGCTACAATCCTCCTCTCCATACGCCGTATTCGGCATTACGTCCCCGCACTTCTTTCTCTTTCTCACATATTTCCGGAAGGTTTCTCCTCCACTCCTTCGACCACTCCAGTCCCCCAGAAATCACCCCTCGGCCGTGTATGGCGTCACATGCGCCCCACCCTCATCGCTCCTCGGTCCTTCCAAATTACAACTCAATGCTCTGCTTTCGAGCCTTCGCACGCGTCGCCCAACGCTTCCTTTGAGCGTGCTCGTAGATTCGTCCTCACTGTGGGATGACGAGCAAGGGATCACCGTGCTTCGAAGATACTACGCTCTCCGGGATGAGGCGGAGAACAACATGGTTACGGAAAGTGAGCGTACGTGGTTGGATACTCCGTTCTCTGTTTTTGTTCTTCAATGTGAGTCGTCCACTCGTCATTCTTTCTCTGGTCTTGACGACGATCACTCCGCTAGCTTTCGAACCTTCGTATCATCGGTCTGCAATGCAAGCGATGCTAGAGAATTCTCTGCAGAACTACGGTCCTCTTCCATCTGAACTTGGAGCTCGGGGGCGCGATCGCGTGTCAATAGTCGGTCCTCACCATACCCTCGAACCGTCAAGGCTTCGTTCACGTCTTCTTTCAGCACGGAACATTTGCGGGCCGCGGTGACTGTCTCTCATCACGTCCAACGATGATGACGTACCTCGTCACTCCTCGTCGCTCTCCAACGCACTGCAGCATATCACGATCAATCCCAACGTACCGTCGACAATGTCTGCGGATGCCAAGAAGTGCGCCGTATCTCCAGACAAGCCTGAGCGTGTTTTCGGATTGCCACCCCTTGGATTGGTAGCAGGACGTACAACGTCGGGATGGACGAAAAAGAGCACCGGTCGAACCAATATGGTGAATAAGGAGAACAACGCGAGCATCAGAGCCCCCCCCCTTCAGTGAATCACAAAGGACCATCGCGACGTGAGTATATCTCGCTGCGACAATGGCATGAACTAACGAATGGGTACAGGCCTGCAGGCGGTTTGCGCCTAAATTGACCCAGGTCAAAGGAACGTATTTTATTATGCTAGCACCTCTTTTTTGTCGTCATCCACTCTATGTACCTATGCTCTGAACTTTTTCTCCTCTTGCTCTCCATGTTGTATCCCTTTTGTTCAAATTCTTTTTGATCGAGCACTTTCGGTTAACGAAAAGGAGTCGAGGAGAATCGAGTTGTGTATTATTGTTTGCGATGGCGTCTTATGTGTGACTCTTGTGATAAGCATCGTGAGGTCGTGGTGAAGTGCCAGTCAGTCTCCTTTCGCCTATTGAGTCTACATGTTCACACTACAATTGTATCGGCCAACTCAAACTCCCCTGTGCGTTCAGATCCACCCAAGATCTAGACGCACGACCGCTTTCCCTCGAATATGCAGGGTACAGTTATCATTACGAATAAAACGACAGACACGGGGAACAACCGAGTTGGGTTCCCTATCCTTGTTGTTTACACGTTCGCATGTCCTTGGAGGGATCGGGTTGTTGGGCTAAGTTCCCACTCCCGTTCGTGAAATCGTGCGCCTCGTACAGCGCCGCCGAGTCGAGGAAGGTGCCATTGGCTCTCGCGACGAACTCGTGCGTGAGCTGCGTCCAGTCGTGGAATGTTAAAGCGGGACCAGCCATAGGCGTCAGTAATTTTGGATGAGCGTGTGGTTAGGAAGACAGGGGAAAAGAACAAGAGACAAGGGAACCGGGAAAATGGAAGAGCAAGAGCAAGAGAGCAATCAACGGAAGACATCAGAAGGAGGAGAGAGGGAAGCAAAGAAATGAAAGGACGACGGGGGACATAAGTCCTGGCCTATCGGGGCATTCGCGGAATCAGAGACGTGGCGGGCAGGGCCTCTAGTACTACCTAGTCTTGTACGTCCCACATAAGGGGACGAAAATGGAATTTCAAAAAAAAAGGATGGAAACGATGACTTGAGACAGGACACTCACGTATCCAACTGCACGACGGAGTCAGTCTCTTGACCTTTGAGCGAGTCGAGGCCATCATAGTGACCTGCCGCGCCGTTGATGATGTTCCAGGGTGCAGTCGGGTTGTTCAGTCCGTTGGGATCGATTTTGTGTAGAATAAAATAGTAAGAACAGTCGGGAGACTATAGCCATCACAGTACGTACAATTAGCGATAGGGGTGTTCCGTCCATAAAGCTATGTTTTACCAGTGCATTGGTCAAAAAAGAAGTAAAAATAAAGAAACGCTGATGTGACTCACCGTCACTCACGTGGAAATGTCCTTGCATCATGAGGATCAATATACTTGATCGTCAACGGCTCGAAAGCCTGTTGACACACCAAGCAGATCGTTGACGACTCGGACGAGTTCTTTCCACTTGCATACCAAGGTCGATGAAGACCGACAATGTTCCACGGCGTCTGTTCTCGATCGACGGAATATCATTCTCGAACCAATCGTATTGTTGGTTCGGGTACCCAAACGGACCACTGTTTTCCCCAGAGGCTGTATCCTCTGAATATGCAATATCGCCGAAGTATAAACTCCGTGAATGTATCCAGTGTTCAGTATGCAGCACAGTTTCTGCAAAGTAAGGTTATAAGAGCTAGAGAAAGAACAGAGATGGACAAGGATCTTAACTGGTAAGATATACGATCATACCGATATTTCGCCTTTGGTTTTAGTCCCGGAGGTGATCTTCACGTGGTTGTCCCACACACGTGAAGATTGATAAGTGGTCGAGTTCCCAGGAGCGACATTCGTCAGTGCATGCTGGGACTCGCCATACCACACCTGTGGAGTATCCAGCTGAACGTGAGTTCCAACTCACGGTCATGCCTGTCGGGCCAGCAACTTGAAAGCAAATGCGAAGCGCTGCTCGAGAGGTTCGTCAGTCTAAGGGTTACAGGGAACCGAGTCAGGAACATGCACGCCTGTGGACTCTGCGAAACACGACCCCTGAGGTGGTTGAAGTATTAGTAAGGTCGATTTGAACTAGGCTTTTAAAAATTTACGCGGTGCAGGGTCGTCGAGCGACTCGGAGCTGCGAAGGCGAGCACAACGGAATGGGAGCCTGAGTGGACTCTGGGTGGGGGCGAAAAACTCACATGCCGCTCCGAGTCCGGGCCTAGGATCCCGACTAATTCACCGGGAACAGCCAAAGGCCAGAGTCTGTGAGACAGTGTGAGTGTGGATCAAACTAAAAACAGCGTCACATCTCGGCGAGCCTGAGGCCTGAGGACCTGCCGGAAGCGGATGTCGGAAGTAGATGCATCGATCCGGTCGATGTACTAGTGTATGTTTCTTCCACTTCCACTTCCACCCTCGCCTTCACGTTCCGCAGTTTCTTCGACAATACGCTCACGCTTGGAATCCAGATATGGAGTCAAACAAGACAGGCGGTTTTGAAAACATCCGAGAGAAGTTTGGCCGCTTCAGGATTCTTATCATTGGGCGGGCGAACGCTGGCAAGACGACTATTCTCCGCGCGATCTGTAACA
>JBBPPB010000942.1:0-10164 GCA_038091755.1 Leccinum pallidistipes | reverse complement strand
GCGCGCGCTGCGAGATGCGCCATCGTGTCCAAACCCAGGTACCGAACATTCGTCTCTTTGGAAGAGATGAAGCGGGCAAGGAGAACGACAGTCGTGTCAACCAGAGGTGAGTTGGTTGTCCAAGTGGATGGCAAGGCCGATTGCCTCGAAAAGGACTGCATGCTGGACGTTATTATGTTGCACGTTTCTCGAAGGCTCGGCGCTGTTGTTCATGACCGTTTGGAGGACCTCGTTCAACGCGTTTCGAAGTGCGGGATCCTCTGTACATTCCGTCGAGCGACATGCTTCGCATACGCAACTGATACGCACCCGTCGGGGGATAATACTGTAAAAGTCGGAGGAGTTTCACTTGTAACCACGGAGTGGGAACCTTGTAGTAGGCGTATGTTGCCGAATATTCGTGTTGGATGACCAACTACGGAGGGATGAATTCCTCCTTCAGGAGGGTATGACGACACGACGTACTGACACGGTACAGACAATCAACAGCCTTGGTGTAGCATACCGCATAGGCATCAAGATGATCTTGAGCGAGGGCCATGACCAAACTTGTCACACATATCACAACGCCCTGAAGAATTTCAGAGACTTGGGGCAAGGAAAGATGGCTCGGGCACGTACCAGATCTGGATCATCCATGATGGATACCAAGCGCAACGCCCATTCAGCCGCAGGAATGACTTCAGGATGCTTTCGATACAGTCGTAACAGCGTCAACGCTGCCTTCTTCTTGACGAACGTCTGGGAAGTCCTGTGACACGGTCCGGTCAGCGGTCAGATTCGAAAAAAGAGACAGGAAATGAACTTCCACGGTGAAAGGAGCAGTCTGTGTACATCCTCTGAAAGAGCTTCTGCCATCTCGCTGCTGCCGACGTTGGCTATTGCATGCAAGGCGAGACAATTGTTGACCTCATTGTTCTCGTCCAGATCCTTGCGTATCGAGTTCACGACCAAACGCAGGAAATCTGAGTTCTCGTGCATGAGGAGCGTAACAGCAAGGTATCCCTGCAGACATCGTGAGGCACTCGTCCAACAAGTGTGCAACGCTCGAGTTCATACTATCTGTTTTTCCGAATACTTGGAACTCGATATGAGGTTGACGGCCTCCATGTGTCCGACGTCGACCTTGTAGCCCAGTATGTACGTGAAGATGATCTTGGCAACATACCTGCGGACGGCACGATTTCAGATTGGAACGCGAAACGGACGGGCGACGCTCCAGGGCTTACTTCTTCTTCTGATAGCCGTCAAGGTTTCCGTCTGGAGATACGCTGTGAGCCGGGAGGATGCCAGGGCGAGGCAAGAGAGGTCATGCCTTTGAACTTCTTGCGAATATTCGCCATCTCCTTGTTTATCCGCTTCTCTTCTAATTCGCGCACCCGCGCCCCGCGGATGTCCGCGATGAACTGGAGTGGGCATTGGATGGAAAAGGTAGATCGAGAGGGCCAACGAAACTTGCCTGGGTCAAGCCACGCATGTTAGCTGCCATCTTTGCAGGATTGAGTCGAGTTGTCTTGCAGAGAATGTCGTGGTAGGTGAGCAGAAACACTCGCCAGTGGGACGCTTATGTCAAAGGTCGACTGGCGCATCACACGACTCCGCCGAAAAAACCAAATGTAGGTACATTAAAACGAGATTAGTATGTATGTAGAGTGTACATGATAATGATGAATATGTAGATGAGTCCGAGATAGAGATGCAGTATGTCTATGAAGAATGCCAGCCAGCTCACGACCAAAAGCTACCCGAGAGCGGACTTGGCGTGCCAGGCCGTGAGTTGTATGCGGAACCAACACCGAACGGTGTGGAATATCCCGATTTCGATCCCGGCAGTCTGCTGGTGGAGAAAGCGGGGGATGCCATTGGCGTCGCGTTCCGTGAACTAGTCGCCGACCGTGTAGACATCCGTTCGTCACTGTAGCGATTCAGTATCCGCACCACATCTCGCGTGATTGAATCCAGATCTGATAATTCCCGTGGAGACAAAGAAGAATCTTCGCTCAGCAGCTTCTCTTCGCCCGCTTCATCCTCTCGAGCAGGCATGCCTGCGAGACGAGACCTAGAGCACATCTGGCTTTTGTGGATGCCCTCGAATACCCGTAACATGCAGGCCTCTATCATGGTCTTCAAGTGCTGGATATCATCTAGCACATTCAGGTTTCCGACGACGGGCAACCATTCGTCGCACTCGAGACCGCGTTCGGTCACCTGAAGATCGTTGGCACCAAACAACAGGTACGTCATGGGATCCAGACGAGTCGTGTTGATGAGGTACATTTGAGCGGTTTGGCCAGCGATCGTTAGGTTCTGCCGTTTCTCCGCATAGGCATATAATTGCTTCTCTCCTTGAAGCAAAGAGCCGTCATCCTCGAAGGGCCTGATGTGCTTTCGATGGTTCACACTACTCGGATGAATGAAGGTCGTCTACCGAAATCTGGTCAACTAGCACAGCATAACAGCGAGAATAAACCAGACCTTATCGTGTTGGGTTCGCAATGTCATCTCGCCCGTCCGAACGGCAAACTTGGGTTGGGTAGCGACGGCGACGAGAGCGGCAAGCAAAGGCTGAGACTGTGCATTGGCATTCAGAGTAGGTGGTACCGTCCAATTGCGGTCGCGCGCTCCACCATAGACACCCCCTTCGGTGGCATCGATAATCCCAGTTTGATGTAAGGATTGCAAGATATGTCCTCGAACTTTGGTGATCAGTATCAACGTCGGCTTGGAGAGAAAGTTGTCAGTGCAAAAGCGAGAAGCGCGCGCATGGTCTCCATTGCGGTACATCTCGTGCCACGCGTCATAGGCGTTCAGTATCGTCAATGCATCAGATCTGAACTCCCTTGGAGACCATGTCGTCTTGACAGCGGCTGCCTCTGCTTTCAGGTGAAGGGGGGAGAAGAAGGGATCTCGGTTTGTAAGGATCGCAGCTAGGGTCAGCGCCTTGTCGAGACAACGGAAGAAGACGCCATATAGGACCAGACGGCCCATCTGCACATCTATCGGAAGTTGTAAAAGGACACGACCGAGCGATGTGAGATTCTTCCGATGGTCCAAAGCGCCCGCCATCTGCAGGGATTTCATGGCTGACGCGACACGGTCGGGCGCAGGAGGTTCGATTGTTGCTGCGAGAACTTCCTCGACTTCCATTCCGGGAAAGCTAAGCGCCTTGACATGCATGACAACATTGCTGAGGTCTACGCGCTTCATCTCGACCGTCTGATGTGGACTGAGGTCCGTGGCGCGGGTCTTGCTCAAGAGACCAAAGTACTCTCCGGGGCGATGTCTGCCTGCGCGCCCAGCCCTCTGGTTCAGATTGGAAGAACCAACCCACGCCGAGACGAGGGAGGAGATGTGGCGTTCCGGGTCAAATCGTAATTCCTTGATTTTGGCGGCGTCGACGACGTAAACAACGTCTGGAATGGTGACCGAGGTCTCGGCAATGTTCGTCGCCAAGATGACACGACGGACGCCCGCAGGAGGAGGATCGAAAATGACCTGCTGCTCGACAAGGGGTATCGTCGAGTGCAGAACGTGTATGGAAAACTGTGCTCGGTCTGCGAAATTAAGTGGCAGTCTACCGTCCAACAAGATTCGTTGTACGGACGAGATTTCTTCCCATCCGGGCAAGAAGACGAGGACGTGACCGGAGTCAGACTGCTGGAGGACGTGCGAGACTGTGGCGGCCACAAGAGGTGCAGGGAGTTCCAGTTCGTCGTTGGTCAAAGGTTGGGGAGGCGCAAACGAAGGGAGGGGAATGGATAGGCGATTGTGCTGGGCATACGCCTCTTCCCGTGCAAGGTACCTGGAGACAGAGTCGTCGTTGAACACCCAACTCAACTGGGGGTTTCTACGTATATCGCCGAGAAAATCCTCCAAGAAATGTCTGTTGACAGGAAAGGTACGACCGGGGACTTCGATCACGGCTGCGTTGTTTCCCGCTGTGTCAGGAAAGTATTCTTGGAACAACCGCGGGTCTATGGTGGCGCTCATGAGCACGACCTTGAGCGGGAGATTGCGTGCTTTGCGGTCCTCCATCAGGCGTTTGAGTACGACAAGGAGAAGATCCGTGTCTACATCGCGTTCGTGGACTTCGTCGACCAAGATATGAGTGACCCGGTCAAGCCTGTTGGCCTCGGGGCCTCCATCCGACATGGCAGACTGGAGACGTCTAAGCAATACCCCGATGGTACAGAATGTGATGGAACCGTGTTCTTGGGGTAGCTTTGACTCGAAGCGGACGCTATAACCAACTGAGCCGGCACCGACGATCTCGCCGCGCTCCTTTGCGACGCGGTCGGCGACGCTGAGGGCTGCGAGACGACGAGGCTGTGTGCAGATGATGTTGCAGTGTGCGCCTTGACCGCGGTCGATGTAGTCGTCGAGAATGAGCTGAGGGACCTGGGTCGTTTTGCCGGATCCGGTTGCGGCCATGCAGATGGTGACGTCGTTGTTGACAATGTGGGAGAGTAGTTCCTGGGAGCGGGTATAGATGGGCAGAGCAGTGCGCATGGAACGCATTTTCTCTGTTGCTGGATCACGCAGGTAGGTCTGGCGCCTCTCTTCGAGATGTGCAGACTTGGCTGTGATGCGGGAAGCGAGATGAGCTGGTTGGTAACGATGGTGAGAGGGGAGAGGAGTGGTGTGTTGAGACGAGGCGGGTGCGGGTGCGGGCCTGTTCCTGTAGAGGGAGCTCTTTTTTATATCAGAGCAGAGATCGAGGATGTCGTCTGCGAGTGCATCTGAGATGGGGAGAGCGACCTTTGGAGCGAGGCCGAGGTCTTTGCCAGACTTTGCTGCTGCGAGGAAGCGTATCCAAAGGTTTGGATCGCAGGATTCGAGGTACTGTGTGACGTCGAGGTAGCACTGGACGAGGGCAGTCTTCTTGGTGAGCGCAGTGCCCATGCCGATGCGACGGCCGTCGACGGACATGGCGGCTTCCCAAGTGGGGTTGGCGTGCTTTGCGTGGAGCTGATTGTAGTCAACTTCGGGCTTTGAGAAGCCGTAGAGACGACAGTAGTAGTCCATGAAGCTGCGGGCGCGTTCGTAGGAGACGACGGAGCCATCTGAGAGGGTGAGATGGGAGGGGGGTGGAGGTGGAGGTGATGGTGGAGGGGGCTTGGACTTGGAGGGTTTATCAAGCTAGAGGGAGATGTGTCAGCGAAGGAGAGTGGGTGAAAGCGAATGCACTGACCAGACCGAGGTCGTGTAGCTGGTAGAGGGCGGAAAGGGCGCAGAGACGCTCCGCCGTCTTTTTATCGGAAGCGTCACCTATAGCAGTGACCGGGGGGTCTGTATCAAGGCGAAGGGAACATCTGTTGGGGAGAGTGAGCGGGAGGAGGCGGGAATGGTGGAAGGCACGGACCGGAAGATGCGACGGTCTGCGGTGGGGTCGAAGAGGTCGGCAAACTGGTACGCTACGGTGAGCGATGCGGTGACTGCAAAGTTTGCTACTGGTGATTTTGGGTTGAGAAGGAGAGAAGGTTTGAGAGTTGGACTTCGCTGTCTCGCGTTGTCGATGAATTGAGCGTCGTGAAGAGGTCCTTGTAGTATTTTACGCGTTTGAGCGATCTTTTGTAGTTTTACTGGACGATCGTGAGGAAGAGAGAACGGTCGTTTTGACATTGTCATCATTTGAACGACTCGGACGAATCGACGTGACATTTACCAAAACCAACCAACCAAAAAAATAAATTATATCTATTCGGCATTTTCCGAGCGTTGGGTGATCGCCTGTTCAATGACCGTGAGATATTTAAGTCGGACCGCCCACTCCTTTGCACCGGCCCAGTCGGCCCGTTCGACAGCCTCCTTGATCTTCTCCGTCGCTGCCCGAATCTTGTCGTCGTTGCCAGCCCGCAGCTCAGCCAACACAGCGCCGCTGCTCGCCTCGATCGCCTCTCGCGTCTCCATCACTTCCTCCATCAGTTCCATGTCCTCCGCCTGATCAACCTCTTCCACCTCCTTCCCCTCCCGCCCAAGCACATACCCGATCCGCTCCAACGGCGACAGCAGAGTCTTGTATGCCGTATTCACCGCGTTCGACACCGATTGTGCTGTATCCCTGTCGCTCTGTAATACTCACGTTTAGTTCTGCGTTCCTACACGAGTAGTTTTACTTGCCTCGTGCCCCGTAGCCCACGCGTCCGGATGACACAGTCGCTGTGCTTGTAGAAACCCCTGTCTGAGCTTCCCTCTGTCGATCACGAACGGGTTGGGCCCGTACTGCAGCCCGAGCAGTTCGTGGTGTGTGACCGACCCATCCACCCGCTCAATACGTCGGCACTTGGCGCATACAGGCAGCGCAGTAGGAAGCACCGCACCGCACGACGCACACGTCCTCGTACGCGCACTTCCATATCCCCGTCGATGTGCCAGCCTAATAGTTCTCACCACACTGCGACGTTGATGGTTCGTGTACATGATGTTCAGAGTCACACACTTTCCTCTTTTGACTCACCATGGACCTCCCACTCCACATGCGCGCCGACGACCCCGCCGCCGCCGATCCCGCTCGTCGTCGTCTCTCTCAACATTCAAACTTCCCTCACTTCCCCTCTCTCCACTTCCACTCACATGCCTCAAAAATATCCCTCCACTCTCTCCCCCCTCCTCCCCCCGACGACCACCCAAACGACATCCTCATCCACGACCCTGCCCTCCCTCTCCCCTCGCGAGACCAGGACGTATTCCGCTGGGCCATCTTGTACGAAAATCAGAGAGGGTACGTCGCCCACCCTTTCCCTCCTCCTTGCTCACCACCTTCTAGCATCACCCTCTTCTCCACCCCCTTTTATTCTTCTCTTTCGCTCTTCATCACAGACCCATACCCATTCACACTCCCAAATTCACCTCGTTCAGACCCAAATCTCTCCCTCAACAACTACCCCTTTCCCGACGGCACCTGGCGCTGGGTCTCTTCCGCCTGGATGATTGACATGCGAACAAATCGCGGCGAGGTGCAGCACGACGGTTTCGAATACAGCTGGTCCTTTCATAACAAGAACTGGAACTCAAAAATTGGCAGGCTCAGCACAGGCGCATGGGTCAGGCGCAGACGCTGGGTCAGACTCATGATGTGCCCTGCAATTCATACGCACAATGGCTACCACTCCACCACCCCTTCCCGCTCTTCCTCCTCCCCGTCTCTCCTCTCTCCTCTCCCTGCTCAATCCAATCACTTGGCTCACCCGTGGGACGGGACCGAAAAAGACTGGCAACACCTCCAACGCCTCATCAAGCACCTCGGACGTGACGGCCGCAAACTCGAACTTTGGCGAATGTGGCTTGTTCCTTACTCATCTGTCCACAAGGGAAAGGGTAAACAATCCGATGCGCCGTCTTTGCCCTCGCAGTGCGCTGTTGAAACACGCCTCTCCGACGTCCTTCCCGACGGTACACCCCCTCCTCTGGCACATCTCATCACCATCCTTAGAAACCATGTACGTGTATTTTCTCGATCCCTGAAAACTAACCAGAATGCCAATAACGCCCAGGGAGAGGCTATTCTCCATTCATTTGTATTTCCGGATTCGCGTGCTCAGTTTCTCGAGCTCATCAGACGGGCCGGGTTGGCCGAAGACCTTGAAAGTTGTCTTGGACACTCTCTTTCAGTGGTCGACGTTGATTTCTGTAGTTATGCCGACACCTTGAGGCACACGGACTGATATGACATTCATCGAAAATTGGACGGTGGACTGGACTCGTCTCTGTACATAAATATACGCATACTAGTTATTACATCTATTATATCAAGCACCGAGTACACCCGCGTGCTTTCCGTTCCAGTCCCGACGTGTTTATGTGTTCCTGGCCGTTACTTGACGAAAATTATGAGTTTGTTTCACAGTTAGTCGATGACACCCACGCCCAAGCCAGCATGGAGAGCGACCTTCTCCGCGACCATAAAGAACATATCCAATGGCTCGGACCACCCAGTGCAAATCGCACTGCGCACATATGCACTGTGTCTATCTCTCTCCCTCGGTCCCGCTTTGTTACCAGTCATTTTTTCTCCAGAGACCTTCAGGACGCGTGCAAGAGCATTTTTACGCACACTTTTCAAAGAGTTGCGCCCCACCGGGTTCGCCTCGGCCATGACCGTCGCCATCGGGGGTGGAGCGGCCCTACAGCGGTTCTGGGACTCGCTGGGACGTCAACATGCGCATAGCGAGCTCCATCACTGCGTCAACTCCAAGGTTCCCCCATTCTACAGAGCATTCCTGGCCAACGTGTTCACCTCGACGATCGCCGTCATCCTCCTGCGATGGAGAAGGCGTAGACGGCCCGGATCGTCGTCTCCCACCATGGACCTGAGCCTGTTGTTCCTCGTCCGTGCACTCGACGCGTCCGTACAGTCGTTCCTTCTTGAAAAGACGCGAGAAACCGCTGCTAGGCATCTCAAGGCCGGTTTGCGCAACGACGTTGCGTCAGGACCTTCCGAGGAGCCCGACGCCAGGACGCTCGACGAGCGGTCCGGAGAACTAGCCAAGGAGTGGCGAAACAAGGCAGCGACACGTCTGGACGCACTCGTTTTCTGGGCCTGTTCAGCAAGGTTCGTGATGGTGCCTCTCGCTGTGTTCGTGGCTAACTCTAGTCAAAGGATCATGTGGTGTTTCTTCTATCAACCCGAGAGGTGGGTACATTTGCTCTCACTTGGCTCATGGCTCGTCTGACTCGCTGCATTGTGTCAGATTACCTCGATCCTATGTGAAATGGTACGGTTCCGCGATCATTCATCCCGCCAACACATCGACATCACATTTGTTTCGACAGGATAAACTCTCTTGCTCGTGTCGACAGCAGATTGCTGGAGGTCTGCCGCGCTCTCCGGGATGGTAGTTGGTCCTACATCCACGGTTCATCCACAGAACGGAATATCCTTGGCCCCTTGGCCGATAAACTTGGATACCCCTCGTCGTGGGTCGACCCTGTCGCCTTGCCTGCGTATGGTGGTGACTTGGCCAACGAGGCATGGAAGCAACTGCAAGTTGACGGGCGAAGCGGAGTCGGGGGATTGCCATGCAAGCTTGTGCATGGTCACATCGGTGCAAAGTTTGGACTAAGCAATACCTGCACCGCCAACGCCGCCATCAGAGCTATCTATGCGTTTGCTGAAGCGCTTGTCATCTATCTCCCCGTAAGTCACGCCGCACCCACAACCTTGTAGTTCATAGCTCAACTGGGACCGTCTCCGTGTTCAGGTTCATTTCCTTCCCATTCTCCTTACTAGACCTAGATCTATCCATCGCTATATACCGGCACTCTTATCAGCCATTCGAAGCGCGACCTTTCTTTCGACATTCGTCTCCTCGTACTGGTTCGCATTCTGCCTTACACGCACTCTCGTGCTAGCTCGACTCTTCCCAATGATCTCGCACGATGTGTGGGATGGCCCTTACGGTGCTACTCTCGCAGGTTCGCTTGTGTGCGGAGCGAGCATCTGGATCGAGAACGCAAGGCGAAGGGGGGAGATAGCACTGTACGTGCTACCCCGAGCCCTGGGGAGTTTGGTATCGGAAGAATGGTTGCGTAGCAGACATCCGGCAGTCCAGTTTGCGGAATGGTGAGTCCAAGAACCGTAACTCGATACTTCGTGTCTGAATCTGCAATAATGTAGCCTCACATTCGTCTTGTCTTTGGCATCACTGTTGACTTTCTCTGTACACCAACCAGAGTCTATAAGAGGACTGTCGAGATGGGCTGCGACATTCATCATAAAAGGACCCAATCCTGTATTCTGGAGAAAGCGGAAGACAGATATCCCTATATGCCCTCCAGCGCCTGTGGATTCTTCCGTTATCGACAACCAGGAGGACTGATACCCATAAACACTAACCATCCTGTACTGAATGCCACAAGCTAAATTTAGTTGCCGGTTACCCTCTCCAGAGATGTAGTGCACAATCGTAGAACGAACAGCTTGCAATCAAAGTGTTCTCTCCATCGTTATCCCGCTTGGGTGACCAATCGACCCCGTAAGCGAGAGATTGATGTTGGTCAAAACGTTGGATTATTTCGTGTCTGGTGCCATCCGTGAGTATATTCTCTTCCGGCCCATTACTCGAGGGGTGAAAGCGGACGACTTTGAAACCATCATGCATGCACGCGACGAGGAGGTCGTGCTTGCGTTCGACCGATGGATGCCACTTGACGCGCCAGGCTCCA
>JBBPPB010000941.1:0-10169 GCA_038091755.1 Leccinum pallidistipes | reverse complement strand
GACTCGGTTGAATGATACGGCTAACACAAATGAGGAGATGGAGTCTGATTCGGACAGCACGCAGACAGGCAAAAGATGAGGGGGGGCAGGGACGGCGGTACGGACCTAAGAAACAAGCCTGGGGGCTCGAAGTTGGACCACCAATTATAATCGCGCCAAACTTGTAACATAGGGTTTCTCGTTATGTCCATTGCCAGTGGTCCACGCAAGGCCTGCAGGTGTGCCATCCAATGAACAATGAGTCCTGCCTCGCGTCTTGTCTTGCCAATTCGCGGACGGCCACGACCACAACCATGGCCACGACTCCGCTTCGTGCGCACGGCCCGTCTCCCGCTCTGTCGGTACAACATCGTCATGGTTCTGGCATGTGGCTCGTCAAAAAAAGTTTTCGAACCAACCTCCCAGCAGGTGATCCGATGGCTTGGTCTCCGCCTGACGATGCAGTGCCGGTCCGAACGTTTGTATGAAATAAATAATACATTGCCTGCCAGCGATACCAGTGCCAGTGAACCCGAAATTATTACAACAACAGCCGCTAAAAATACAAGAATCTCCAACTTAGGAAGAAGATAACAGATCGGAGAGACTGACAACCCCGAAAAACGAGCATTACTAAATCGCCGCCGCCGCCAGCTGAGCGCGGACGACCTGACGTTACACATATGATAGCAGATGCGGCTATCTCCATCGAATCGGTCTGCTGACCCGCCTGTGTGTGCACTTCTGTGGCCAGAATCATATTAAAGACTCCGAGAAAGCTTCTCCGGGTCATTCGGGAACTCGTTCAAGCGGACTCCGGTCTGTTACGACATGCATGAAATAGATACGGACGTCGTAAGTTAACTGTGGTGAGAGCTATGGCTCTCTGGAATTCTCCCAAGACTAGGCCGAATGAATGGATCGCGTGTAAATGCTCCTTGGAGTGAGATTCTTTGAGCTACATTAGTCCGACATCCAAAATCTAACCAAAAGGAGCAATGTATGCGCACCCACGCCGGTCTCCGATTAACTGGTTTCAGGCTGGGAGGTAAAACGGGGGTCGCCGATTACAAACGCGGTCTTGGCGTTTCGTGCATTGCAGAGAAAAAATAGGCCAATAGAGTGGTCTTAACTCACCACTGATACTAATCAGATTCGGGATAGGTGCAAACCGTTGTGAGTTCATTGATGCGGCAATCATCTCGCGATCGGTCAAGGGTCAAGTGGTAGGTTGGAATCACTAGGAATCATAGTAACCATACTGTGGCAAAGAGAGGGAATGGACTTCCTGAGACACTGATGTGCGAGCGCGATCTCCGAGAGGTTGATGACATATGGGTGGGACTCCCTCTCCCTCTCCCTCTCCCCTTCTCCCTCTCCCCCTTGCCCACCCTACTCCCGCCAATGACGATGAAGAACGCGACGATGCGATGACGACGACGAACATCACGGTGCGTGTTCACCTTTCTCCCTCACCCTCACCCTCACCCTCACCCTCACCCTCACCCACCCTACGCCCGCCCAGACCTTGTCTACGCCGCCAGCGCACCCAAACGGCTTGAGGACGCCAGGACGACGATGACACGACGGCGTAGCGTGCTGACAACGCCACGCCACGACAACGTGACGACGACGACGTCTGACGACGCAAAAAGGACGCGACGAAAGGGCGTGTTGCAGATTCTATATAGGACGGAGGTGGGTGAGGTGGATTGGGCGGACGAGATGGGGATGGGGGGTGCAGCCCTTTAGGGAGATGGGTCAGTCGTACCTGCGGATCACCGAACTGGTGCAGTCGTTGATATCTCGGGTCGCTGAACTTGGATCCGGGTGCGTCGAGCCGTTTCGAGACTCTTCGTGTGTGTGGACTGACGGACTGCGCAGACGACTTGAACCCGTAGTATGTGTACGAGGCCAAGATGTCCTTGTTCACGCGCATGATGCAGACGCGATCGGGTGCGGAGCGGTTGTTGGAGGTGCAGATCCTCCCGATCTTGTTGCAGTGTGAGTTTTTGAAGGCGAGGCCGGAAGAGGATCAGTCGTTTATGGGTGCATTTTGTCGTCTTTGATGGTCCTGTGCCTTGGCTCACGCGCTCGTAGACCCAGTTTCGTTTTTGCCTTGTGCGATCCAGCGGTATCACCAGTTGTTTATGCCGACGCTGCAGCTGGTCGCGGCCATGCTCGCATCGCTGGGTACGAAGCACATGACGGCGAATCACCAGGTGGGTCGCAGCGTGTTACGATTGGTTCATTAGCGGCATCTACTTACCAAATCGGGAAAGCGCGAGGTAGTCACACTCGGGAGACTGGCAGTGGCACGGGCGACGCGCTCCCGCCCAGACGCACATAGCTGTAAGCTGTTGCTTGAATTCGGCGTCTACTCCTCGAAGGTATGTCGAAATACTTTGTGGGAGATCAATTATATTTCTTAGATCTTTGACGACATGATCGTGAACAACATTCACAATGCCACGTTCGCTACAGCCCTGAGCCCTTCCGGTGACCCACCTTCCTCGAATTAGTCAGAGCCCTCGCAAACTGGCACGAATACTATACATGCTCGCCGCTGACGATGGACTCGCCAAGGGCTGGTACCTCATGAGCTGGGTCGCAATATTCAATATTGACAAGAGACGGGGACGCTAGTGATAATGCTAGCGCAGACACGAGTATATGGAAGATATACATAGTTAAAAAGAATAAAAAAACTATTCGCATTTCTAAGCGGTTTCAGGACCGCATCAGAACGCAGAAACGAGCGGATGAGTATTGATCTGGACGTACGATGGGGCACGGGGGAACACATTTGAGTAGCCAACCATAGTTGTGCAGACCCGGTCATAAAATCCTTATGATTTCAGTCTCATCTCATGCTCGTTTGTTACCACTTCTGTTGATTTCGTAGTACAAACCCTCTGCTCCCACATCGAAACATACGTCGACCGAGCACACTGTGCAAGGCTTCATCGATCATCAATCATCAACCTTGCGCGACGTCATATATATAATTCGCACACACTATTTTATCTGTCGACGTTTACATCAATCACATGTACATACAACGCAGATCTAGTACATAGGAAAAGGTCAAAGGTGACATGGTCAAGGCTGAAAATGCCAACGACCTGTACAACATTGGATCATACAAAGAGAGCCGACCCTAATAACGACATATCTGGTGGATGAAGGGGGCGACATAGTTGAAATAAAAAAAGGTTGTCCTTCGATCAAGCATTACACCTTCGTAATTGCTTCGTGCTTGGAGGAAATAAGTAAGGTGTGCGAGCACAAGGAACACCACTTACTGATACAGCGTACAGCTCCAATGGATCAAAGCGAATGGCAGAGACGGCGTCAAAGTATCTACCGGTTGCCGATTTGGGGTTGTCTGCAATGCAGTGGGTATCGAAAATATGCTTTAGATCCGCGACACTGTATGTTTCAAGGAGCACGGCTTCGGACTCTTCACAAGATACCTGTGCTGCAGCCAGTGCAAGTATCACATGTTTCTTCTTCAAGATTGCGCGAATATACTCTGAAAGTACATCGCTGACAGACTTCCGTTGCGGTAAATCCACTGGTCTCCCCTGTGTTCTTTGTCAGTATCGGGTATTTTGCTACGTAAGAAGGAAAGGAAAGCAGACCATTCGGCGAGACAACCTCATGAGATGAGCTGTGTATTCTTCGAGCCTATGGCATTGGGTATCATTATTTTTCGCATCTTCGCTGGTCTGCGAAGGCTCTGCGACAGGCTTGGAGGTCCGAGAGGTATTCAAAATGTTCCCAAAAGCCCAGTTTCCAGGGATGAGCCGGTACTCCATGGGTATCTGCATGTTCGTGGTTGTGTAAGGAGTGGGAGAGGTGTAAGGCTCGGCGCGTTCGCAACTTTCCATGCAAGAGGCTGGAACGGTTGGGTTTCGAACTTGAATCATGTCTTCTGAGATGTATATGTGGAGGGTTAAAACTCGATAGGTTAAAGTTGGAAGTTGCCTGCCTTGTATGTGAATGGTTCTGGCAGGCTGGGCCGTGGGTTGTGCGTTTGGGTGGAGAGGCCAAATGAACACCTATTTTGGCTTAGCTGTGTCTGAGTCTCCTGCCACTTCATATTCATGTTCAACGGCAGGTCGTACTCACAAAACTGGAATGCGCGATTTTTATTATTGGTCACCTGTACACCGATTAAGTCGCGTGATTCAGCAATTTCCCTAGTACTATACCTTCCTGGTTGTGGCTCACCGTTTGATCGATCCTCGAAGGCGGAGCCTTAATCGTTTGATTGATCCTCGAAGGCGGAGCCTTAATCATTTGATTGATCTTCGAAGGCGGAGCTCGATCGTTCGACTGTTCTTCGAAGGCGGAGTATGGAGCTGCAAGTGCCAAAATAATAGCGCGAAAGAATGAGGCTGTGTACGCGCGATACACAGCAATTTAGCGGATCGCGCGCGCGATTTCGAGTTCATCTGCACATTTTGGTTTGAGTACACAAAATGAAACACAAATGACTATGTATTTTGTGGAAATCTACAACTAAAGAGTACAAGTTACAACATGTCTGTGAAAGAAGGTAATGGCATGGCCCCATGATGAGTATTAGTAACCCCGCGCATGGTGCAAGGAGGAAGAGGGCGAAGGTGAGGGGTCAGGGGCAAGGGCAGGTCCCGGAGGGTCCGTTCGGACTCGCTGGGTGGGAGACGGTGAGGAGGCGAGGGCACTGCGCTGTCTGTCGCCAGGAAAAGACGGAGCGTGATAATGAGGTGGTGGAAGAGGCGAGGGTGACGGTGACGGTGAAGCCACCGAGACGGAGATGGAGAGCGACGTCGCTCAGAAAGGAGGGTGGGGCAAGGGCGAGGATGAGGATGAGGGCGGGACTAGTACGGACGACTACGTGGCGTCGACCACGACTCGGACCGCGACATCGACACCGGCGACGACGACAAACGACGTGACGTCGCACCACGATGGCATGTCACGTCGCGACAAAGACGACGGACGAAGACGACGACGCCGTCACGCTGCGCCGATTGGCACGACCATCGGCGGACGACGCGACGACCACCGCGACCCCGACACGCACCACCCTCGTCCCCGACTTCTCACCCATCCTCATCCATCCCCGTCCTCGTCCCTTTGTCCTCTCGCTCAACGTGCAGAAGCAACTGCACGACGCGCACAATTCTGTGCGTTGTGCAGTTGCTCCCGCACGCTGCTCCTGTTGTTACCAACAACGGCACAACGACCCCGCGTCGATGACGAACGACTCAGACGCGACGGAATGCCACCACGCGACGCCGACGACGCACGGCACGTCGTGTACATACTACCGAAACGGTCACGGGTACCGTACCCATACCCATACCTGCTACTACCCGAACCCGTGACAGGTAACTGCAACAAGAGGAGACTCGAGCATTTTTCAGACAGCTTTGTACTCTTTAGTTGTAGATCTAGTTTGTAGTACCAAAATTTGTGTTTTATTCTAAATCGCGCAGACGAACTGGAAATCGCGCGCGCGATCCGCTAAATTGCGGTGTATCGCGCGCGCACACAGCTCCATACTAGGGTTGTTTCTCCATCTGCTTTCTAGGAACCGGGGCGGTCTCGAGAGAAATCAATCATGAAAATTATACTTACCACGACATTGAGAGAATGTAAGACGCGACATTCGATCGTACGAACATCAACTCTGCGCTTGTTACAAGGCGTTGATCAGCGGATTCCACGACCCCCGTGAGCGAGCAAATTTGAGACCGTGTAAGGCTTCCTGTTACTTGGACATCTCAACAGCTATTTGGTTGACCATCGAGCGACGGCGATTGCAGCGCATGGGTGTACATAAGCTCGAGACGACGCGGCGGCGACTGGCGCGACGAACTGCATGCCGAGATTGTGCCGAGTGCTTCCCAGATCCAAACTGTGAACGCCTTCAATTTGGAGGCGCTCCATCGTTCTGCAACGGGCTGTAATCGATCAATCGATTGTTCTCGAAGGCGGAGCCTCAATCGTTCGTTTGTTCCCCAAAGGCGGAGGACTCGGACTCAGATCGATGAGGGCGTACCTCGAATTTCGCGGAAAGCTCCGCTATCCAAGATCGGCCGCGTTTTGTTGATTGTCCCTGGAAGGCGGAAGGTTCTGATACTTCGATTGTTCTTCGAAGGCGAAGCCTCAATCGTTCGTTTGTTCCCCGAAGGCGGAGGACTCGGTTATATTCACACTCAGATCGACGAGGGCGTACCTCGAACTTGGCGGAGAGCTCCGCTATCCAAGATCGGCCGCGTTTTGTTGATTATTCCTGTGAGGCGGAAGGCTCTGATGCTTCGATTATTCTTCGAAGGCGAAGCCTCAATCGTTCGTTTGTTCCCCGAAGGCGGAGGACTCGGTTATATTCACACTCAGATCGATGAGGGCGTACCTCAAACTTGGCGGAGAGCGGCCGCGTTTTGTTGATTGTTCCTGGAAGGCGGAAGGCTCTGATACTTCGTTTGTTCCCCGAAGGCGGAGGACTCGGTTATATTCACACTCAGATCGATGAGGGCGTACCTCGAACTTGGCGGAGAGCTCCGCTATCCAAGATCGGCCGCGTTTTGTTGATTGTTCCTGGAAGGCGGAAGGCTCTGATACTTCGATTGTTCTCGAAGGCGAAGCCTCAATCGTTCGCTTGTTCCCCGAAGGCGTTATATTCACACTCAGATCAATGAGGGCGTACCTTGAACTTGGCGGAGAGCTCCGCTATCCAAGATCGGCCGCGTTTTGTTGATTGTTCTGGAAGGCGGAAGGCTCTGATACTTCGATTGTTCTTCGAAGGCGAAGCCTCAATCGTTCGCTTGTTCCCCTAAGGCGTTATATTCACACTCAGATCGATGAGGGCATACCTTGAACTTGGCGGAGAGCTCCGCTATCCAAGATCGGCCGCGTTTTGTTGATTGTTCCTGGAAGGCGGAAGGCTCTGATACCTTGATACCCTTCTCCATCAAAAAGAACATTTTCGATTGACTTGAAAGAGGTCCGACATCACAACTTGAAAGGTTGAATTGAGTACGGTCAACACAAATTATGTAAGATAGTGAAAATCTCAAGTTGCAGCACGAATGACTTGTTGCACATTCACACGATAGTGCGCGCCTTTGTTGTAGAACAGCGACACCCTGGGCAATTCAGAGTCTGGTGCAGTAAATTTAATGCCGCTGAGCGCGTACACCGCAGTGCCGCCGGACGGCCCCCCCAGTCAAGCCCGAGGTTGTCCAAATCCCTGGACTTTCTGACCTTGCTACGGAGAACCACTGGCAGGAGTCGAGGATGGTTACCAGGGTGACTCGTGACATGTGACATTAGGCCGCGAAACGGTTTCAGCCAAGCACTAGATAGTGGCTGGGGCACTAAAGCAAATTGCGCGTGAGTCAACTTCTTTTCGGCACAATGGATAAAAGGCGTGATCAAATGGAGTCATGGAGGGCGCGACATTTGGATCAGCTGATCGATATCAGAGTACTGGTGTCGAGATGACATGGGATGTTCCTGGGAGGTGCCGGTGATGGTCGTGGATAGCGTGGTAATGTGGCGAGAAATTTTGAAATGTGAAAGTATGGTGACAAAGTTTGGACAAAGTCGCTTGTTCGATTGAATTGACCGTCCTCGAGGTGTGACTACAGATTCTGGTGACCACTCGTCTCTATGCAACGGCGAGCGGACTGATGCGGCGGGCGAGTTCGGTTCCGTGGTTTAGGGTCTTGCAACCCTACAGTGAAGGATCTTCGTGAACTGTATAGAGTAATAAGTAGTCTTGATACCATCCATTTTGGGTGTGCTTCAAGGAAGAGGGAACATCCCGATCACCAAGACGGAAGCGAATACGGGAGTACGTGCAAATGTCATGTGCAGTGAATTCTTAAAAATCAAACAGGAAAACTCAAGATCTACACTCCAGATTTCTTGTTCTTTCTTCCAATCAAAGCGCTCCAATCTTGAGTGCAAAAGTAAGTTAAGGGTCTTTACGGATATTACTTTTCTGGGACTATGCCAAATGGAGGTTGGCTCGACTCGGGTATCCAAGAACTTTCATTGATCTAATCTTCTAGGCTGTTCCCACAAAATATAGGAGCAGAAGAAACCTTATGAAGCAACTTAGGTAAATACCAGTGACACTTCTCCGCCAATGATTTCGAGATGAGTCGAAAATGTTCGACCTCGACGCAAGTGTTCAATGATTTCGGCTGCTCGACAGGTCATCTGGTCTGTCCCTTTACTGGTTCTAGAAATATATAGCGTTAAATTGTTCACGGTTTAGTACGCCTCGTGGAGTGCGTGACTTTTATCATTGGTCAACTGTGAGCCGATCAAGTTGCATGACTCGATGATTCAAGGAACGTTTCCTCAGTTTCCATATGCCATCGTTCCTCGAAGGCGGAGGCCCAAGGGCTCGGCTATGTTCATGCTCAGATCCCTTGTAAGTCAATGGGTCGACTCTTATATATCATAATATATATCTTTGGCTTGCGACTTGTCTCCTCTATTCCTCCGGGCGATTGGGTCTGAGTTCCAAGACTCGGACATTGACTTCAATCTATCGATGTCTGGCGAAAACACCGCTAACCACTTCAACCTCAGTTTTTCTGTATCTTTTCCCGACAATTCCTCCAGGCACGTCCCTTACGCTGTTTGAGATATGGCCTTCCGCAGACATCGCATCCAGCGTATCCAGCGCATCTAACTCGAACAACTCAGAAGAATCTCCGATCCATAGCAACGACTCAGCAATCCCGGGCGCATCATTGTCGCTGACCGGCGGGTCACCCAATCAAACCTTACCAGACTCTGCGCCCCCTTCAGACGAAGGCACTAACGGCGCCAATCATGTGATCCCGAACGCCTCGGGCCTATGGATCCAGGATCCACCTCCGACGATTGTGCAATCTGGTAAGTTTTCTCATTCTTCCTTGGCATGATGCCACTGACGCTGCCACCAATCAAACAGAGAATCTCTTTCAAGCGCTGAAGCAAGATGCCCCCGACTGGTTTCTCATACGAGTAAACGCCATCGCGATATTCAGAAACCACCTCTGTACCACCAATTGTGCTCCCGGCAGTGCATCTGCGACCCGAGTGACCGCCGCCATCAACCAGGCCATCGGTATGATCCGCCGAGCCCAACCCAACCAGGGTTGGACTCCACAGGATGGTAAGTTCTCATGCGATTGAAATGGATCGAATGCTTACCCGTTCTTAGTGTCGATTCTGGTTGGAGGCCAAAAGTTCCAGACAAATATTTCCAACCCGAGGTTTCGAACTGCTTTCAAAGCAGAGGTAATGTATATTATAACATTTTCTTATACTTCACTGATTTTATCAATCAGGTGTCATTCTCGAGACACGAGCTCATGCAAAGAGCGTACGATTGCACTCGTCAATTGCTTGCACCTTCGAACCAACAACTGGAAGGCTTCGCTCATCCCCGCATCGTCCTCCTCAGGACCATTGGTGATATCGCAACCGCATCCAACTGGACCGGGGCCAACGGGCACCTTGCATGGGACGACGTTCACGGGTTCCATCTCTTCCACGTGGTTACAACTAACCACGGAGTGCCGACGGTAAGCGATTATTGGTCCATTCGCTCTAGAACTACATCTAACCTAGCTATAGATAATTTGGTTCGGAAGGCCAGCAATAAAGGAATTCCTCCATCATTTCTTTCGCGAATCTAACTCGGTCGGTTTCGTTGAAGTCTATCAAAACGTCCGCAACCAACAGGGGTTTGACGAGTGGACGGAAATCACGCATGCGACCGATGCTATGCTGGCATTTGGCCTTGGATGGGTAAGTCCATAATCATCAAATCGTGTTATCACATTGTCTAACTACTTGTTAGATCGTTTCCGTGATAGAATCGGACGTCCTGGAAAACAATGCTTTCACAGAAAACATTGTCACGAAACGCCGCCGTGAACATTTCCTGAGGATCTACGGTAAAATATTGTGCTGGTTGCAGAATCTCCGGGGTGGAGCAAGCTTGCTCAGCCCGGAGTCCAGCATCCAGGCCACACATGGTGTTGATATTCTCAGTGAGCTATTGTTACCCGACCTCAGCTTTGACTTGAACCCTGAGGCTGCGGTTGCAATCGCTTGAATCCTCTGATTGAATCCTCTGACGAAAATGTAACAACAAACTCGTGATAAAATATGTTTGGCTGCGAAAA
>JBBPPB010000940.1:0-10172 GCA_038091755.1 Leccinum pallidistipes | reverse complement strand
CGGCGTGCGACGCGGCGGGGAGGGACGGCGGAAGCGCTGCGAAAATGGAGCATAGAGACACAGCCACCGTATTTGATTGACTTGGACCACGACCACCACGATGTCCATTTCCCTCCCAAACGAAATTTGGTTGAGCGTATTCGAACAGCTCGACTCACCCAGCGACGTCGCTTCCGTCGTGCGCACAAACAACCGTTTCAAGTCTCTCGCAATTAGGATTCTCTACAGACACGTCGTCTGGTCAGACCCCATCAAGTTCATCAGAAATCACCCATTTCTGCTCCAAAATGCTCCATTGCATGCCGTTACCCGCTCGCTCACACTCGGCATCTCCAATGCAACCCCCCTCTACTATCACATCGAGCAGATCAGCCGCGCCAGGGCCATCGTACACCTCTCTGGCGACGTCACCTTCATTCAGAGACCGAGTCGCCCATATGAGACTCGCATCATGGACGAAATCGGCGTCGCAGGCCCCGTAGACATGCTCGCCGCTGACAATGTCACCGAAGCCATGTACAACCACGCCTACTCCTTTACCAACCTCCGCGAACTCACGTTCAACAATATGGTTCTCCCTGACTCCTTTTATGACCTCGTACACCGCTTTCCCGTCCTTGATAGACTCGCTATCGAAAATTGTACCCCTCCCCTCCGTCCCCATCGCACAATTCTTCACCCCCGTACCCTTCCCATTACTCAGCTCACCATCTTGGGCCTCCGCGGCCGCAGAGATCCTCGTGAGCTCCGTGCGTTTGGAGAGGGGCAACACCTCCGCATCATCCGTTTCGACTGGACCTGCTACATCTTCAAGCACTTTGCCCAAGCGCCCGCCCTCCCGAACAACAACAATTGGGTGCCTGGCTTCGTCGTCCTCCTTCCCCCCGGTGTCAACAATCTGCATAACAATCTGCAAGCTCTCCAACCACCGGAAACTCCCCAACCACCGCAGGCCTTCCCCGGCTCTCAACGAGATCCCCTCCCATCCTCCCACATACACACCGTCGACGTCAAATTCCCCACCCAGAAATCTTGGCAGTCCTTTGTCTCAGAGCCACATGACCAACTCATCAACCCGTTCGCCGACTTTTTGGAAAAGTGTCCTAACCTCACCAACCTGAGGATCAGAAATTATCTACCCTGGCTCCGTCTCCCCGACGCTGCCCTCCCGAACCTGTCCTCCTACCAAGGTCCCCTGACGACAATCAAGTCGGTCGTTTCGGGTTCACGTCGGCCAAAGCACCTTACCATCAGGGACCCCTCCGGCGGCCTCCCCGCCCTGGAAAAAGCATTCAAGGAAATGGACGCTGCAGGCGGTGGTCTCGAGCTCGAGACGCTCTCCGTCTTTATCGGTTGGTGGGACGACGAGATCCTTTATGCCGTCCTCCACCATTTCAGTGGCTTGAAACGCCTCGAAATTATGTACAAGGAAGGCGATCCGACCGAAGTGCGTCCGTTCATCTTGTTTGTCACGTGCGTGTGCTTAACCCGAGACAGGATATGGTGTTGGGCATGGGTGCCCATTTCTTTGGACAAATGCCCCGCTTGTGGTCCGTCCGCGTGTTCAAAGTCATGCCTCCCGGCGTGGACAATACTGGTGGCATCACGGATAGGTACCCGCACCGCTCGATTCAGCTCGCCCTCGGCGAGCTCATAGGTGTCGACAGTCCTGAGCGGACCGAGTTGGATGACGCTGAATTCGAAGAAGCCAAGTTCGCCACCTCGCCGTCGTCTGCTGAATGGGTGGTGAACTCGGAGGATGCGGAAGAGGTCGTCCTCAAAGAGCTTATCCATGCTTGGAATCGGTATTGCTCCGAGTTGAGGGAGGTACAGCTCAAGGCGGGTTACGTGTGGCGGAGAGCGGGCCCAAATGACGTTTGGACGCAGCGGGCGACCAAGGTCAGTCGTTTGCGGAGCGCAGGCTTTGAAGAAGTGTGACGAATCTACATTAACGTTGTGTTCTGAATTTTGTTCCACAAATATTGCTGAATGTATTCGTATTCATATCTATAAGGACTTACTTGCGTATCTAAATATGTGTGTGACTAATCCCCTAGCGTCCTCAGGCTGGTACTCAGTCACCGCCAACCGTAGTCATCCCAACGCTACTATGATTACAGTTGAACTTTTGAAAGTCCATCTGCCTAACTGTTACTGCGTATGATGGTCTCAGACAAGGTGCGCCAGGCATCCGGAGAACGTGCATGTATTGTACTTGATTGTGAACTCTGGCGTGAAATAATGGGAACTACTTCCCGTGCAAGTGCCTCCAAAAGTTGCTTCCACAAGTCTCCCTCCAGAGCCTTGAGTACTTGAACGTCAACACCGACAGCAGGGGGACTCCATGCAAATAACAGGCCATGAGTTCCTGGAAGTTCAAAGCGTTTGTGCAACCGATGCTCGAGATGTGTTGCGAGTTTGTCGCAACACCAACAACACTTCTTGCTGACGGCGATGGCATCCACTGCATCCTTAAGCAATGTCAGGAAGGAAGAACACGAATCAAACATAAATTGAATCATACCTGATGCCCGAGGAGCTCACCCAGGATACCCTCCTTCATTTCTACGCCATATTGGCAGCGCTCGTTGTAATGTTCATACGCAAGGAGACCCATAAGACTCGCCTCCGCATGGATCGTTCCACTGAATGACGACTTGCAGTGTTTGCGAAGGGCTTCGACTCTCTCTTCAACATCTGTAGTGTCCCCACTGTCGCGACTTCGATACATTTCTATCAGTTCATCAGCAGCTAACATTGAGGTACCACCCGGTGGGACTTCAACAAGTCCAACAATAAGGTTCGTCACCACCTGCTTCGCAAAGCGCATAGCAGTGAGATGATTCAAAGCAGAGTGCCAAGCTAAAACTGCTTTCAGATAGCGAAGGACAGTTGTACCGGCACCTTCTTTTGGTTCCGGGGTTATGTCGGGGTCTGAGTGAAAAAAATCGTTCAGACGACTGCATTTATGCACGTATATGGCCTACCATCTTCCTCCGTAGCTGGATATGATAGTAATCAGCAAATATAAATTAAATCAACATGAACTGGAACACAGACCATCTATATAACGCATGTAATTTTGAAGGTGCTGCGCAAGACTGGTTTTCTCTAGTAGGAATTGAACAACTTTCTGATCCCAGAAGACAAAATGATACAAGAGGTTATACCAGGCATTAACCTCGACGACGGCGGAACGCTGGCTCTCCTGCAAAGCAGTGTATTGTTTCTTCATAGGAAACTCGGCCTTTCCAATGTGTCCATTCAACTCCATGAGCATCATTGCAAGAAGGCTCGCCCACAACGACAATGTTTCCTTCGACATCAACCAACAAAGCTGACCACCTTCTACACGTATACCAGTCTCAGGCATCAAAGTAGGGTGGATGTTGTTTAACCATGGAGGGATTGGGATCCATCGTGGTTCTAACTCGGGATCGTGTGGTTGCCAGTTCTTGAGAACACCAAAGAGGCGATCACCGCCTTTGAAGAATCTCCTGTCCTCACGAAACCGCGCTGGTAGCTTGCGGAAACTGCGCGTAACTACGAAAAGTCGTAAAGCGCGGTAGTCTTCTTGATTACCTGGTGCTCCTCTGTCGTACTTTTCGAGGGCAACCCAGATGTCTGCGATATGATCCGCCAACGAATTGGGATCTGGGGGGCTAGCAAAATCAATACGAATGATTATGACGGATAAATCCACTTACCCATTTACCACGTCGTGGAACGATTTGTCGGCCTTGTATATCTGTGTGACGTTCAGAGTTGACACTGGCGGCTTCGGGTAGGGATTTTGGGTGACGATGAGCGTCCGCGCGGTTCCATCGTTTCCCAACGCGCCTGTAGCCGCTATGGCCTTCGCTTCGCTTGAATTATGTTTATCGCCGCGTGTAAGGAGGGTAACAAAATGGTGCAAGAACTTGGGAATTTCCTGGCGATTGCTGGTGGGATCAGACCGTGCCTTCATCGACTCTAGCACAGTAGTCAGCGTACGGATACGCTCAGAGATTTTGTCGAATTCTGCGGTCATTGTTTCACAGCAAAGGGGCTGCCGATGCGTGCGAAACAAGTCTAAGGGACCGCAACAGAATCGTAGCGGCGCCCGGAAGCGCCAATCCCCGACTCCCATAGTACAGTACTTACTTTTTGCAATATTTGATGATAGAAATGTATGTAAAAATTTGTGAGTAAGGTCTATATTTCTCACATTTGCTATGGAGCACTCTCGAGTCTCGAGACGTACTGTCCAGGTGAATTTGAATACCGTGTATCATACTATCATACTACTTGTATCTGTCAATGAATATGACTAATCCCCTAGCGCCTGAAAACACCTCGAGCCCTAGTACCCAACGTCCAACGCTGACCGTAGTCATGCCATGGAATGCAAAAATTGTGAGCTCAAGCAGCGCCAGTTTTATTGCGAATACTGCCTACGCACCCAGTCAGTCACTTAGATGTTTCAGAGTCGACCTTGCCACTGACCAGTCGTCTTCAGTTTACGTGACTTTCGCTTGCAAACGCAGCGGTATGCAAAGGATCGCGACGAGCAGGTCGCCAAGGCATCGCGGGGCCTCAAGGACATCGAGGTTGCCAGAACGACTAGGGCCACCCTGGCAAGCTGTCAAAAGCGAGTCGAAGAGTTCGCGGAGGGACTGGCAAAACTGAAACGGGACAATGACGCCAGTGCGTCTTTCCTTTCTGTTATCTCTTCACACATTCACATTTCCTGCTATCAGAACGCGAGCGACTTCGCCAACTGCGCGAATCGCTCGCAGCCCGTCGACGCACGCTCTCGGCCGCACGTCTAGTGCCTGCGTCCCCACTAGACAGTCTTGCTGCAAAGGAAACACAGGAGCTGCATGCACTTTCGGCGGCGCTGGCCCGTGCGCGCTCGGGGCTTGTCCAGGAACTCGTAGAGGTCTTTCACGTTGTCGAGGTGGGCGGACGGCCCCCGATCGGGGGTAAGGCGGGGACGAAGGGCGAGTGGACGATTGGGGATTTGATTCTGCCCGTCCCGGGAGATATCAGGCGTGAGTGTCGTTGTTTCCATCGTTCTCTCTGTGGCTGATGCCAAGCGCACTACTGTTGACAGGTTATCCCCCAGACCATATCAACGCCGTCATCACTCATACCATTCATTTCCTTGGCTTACTCACGTTTTATCTCGGCGTCAAACTTCCGTTTGAGACGGAATGGAGTGGGAAAAAGTTTGGGGTCGGGCAACCCTGGATTGGGGCTGGCAAAGGCGGGGAATCAGGCAGTTGGGCAAAGTATGCGTTTCTCTTTCTTCCTTCACTACAGATCTCATGTTCTGACACCTATCGTTTAGATGGATGACGAAGCATCCCCTACATCTCACCGCCTCGTCCTCGCCTTCGTCGCCGCAAGCTCCCCAGCCAACGTCTGCATTGCCGGCTATGTCGACGATATCATCCTCGACCACACTTGCGCCGCCCACGGAACCGAAGGCATCATTCACGACCGGATTTGCAATGTTGTTGTATAACGTGTGCTACCTCGCACATACCCAATGCGTTGAGATACCCCTCTCGCAAGCGGGCGATGCCCTCGGGAACTTGTGGGCGGTGTGTTGTAGCGGCGAGCTCGGACGGTGCGTGCTACCTTTTCTCTCTTTGATCGCTTAGTTTTATTTATTTGGACATCATGATATTAGTCGGTCGCATGAAACAGTACCGAATTTGCCGCCTCCGACGCCCCCGACGTTTCCTCTCGACTTTGCACAGGTGCTTCAGGCGACGACTGCAAGTCCTGCGCGGGGCAGACGGCGCGTCGCGGTGGTCGGGCCTGGTAATACGGGAACGGGATTGGTGCCCGTGGCAGGATCGGATGGTGATCGAGGCGTGCGGTCGCCAATGCGGAGAAAACCGGAGCGGATCGCAGAAGAGGATGGATGGGAGGTGTTGGATGAGGGGGGCGATGATGACGATCTTGGATAGTCGAGTTTGAGTCGTTGGAGTTTGTGCTCGGTAGTTTCGGTCACGCATGTGATACCGTTGAACGTTCATTCAAAGGCGAAAATAAGCAAATTGTAGTAGTGGGCTCTTAGCTTTAGAACGATCCGCGCCGGTACGGGCCGATCAGAGCTAGCTCGACCGTCGGCGTTGACCGGTTCTGGGCCACTTCTGGCACGAAGTTCCATGCCAACACCCAGGCCATACGTTTGAACTTTGCAAAGAAGAACACTCTCTCGAGGACACTTGCAAGGGAACATGTCGCTACCACCCGTGTTGTTCAGAATTTTCTTGAGGCTCGGAGACGGTCCTGCCCTTCAAGAGCGTCTTAAGCCTAGTGGGCTACAGGGAGAGCAAGCTAACGTCTCTCCTCGATCCACGTAGGCTCGAAGTAACGCCTCGGACATTCTGTCGTCACGCCTGCTCACTGTTGACGCCGATACAAGTACGGTCACACAGCAACCCTGTGGTTCTCGCTCTTAATCCAATTTTTGTGCTCGAGTACGTGTCTACTCTCTTAAGACCGTTCATCAATCGTTGATATCTTTCCCCAGGCATGAACCCACCCCCGATCGAGGCTAGGGCGATCCGAACCGCTCAGCCGGGGAGCGTGGAGTTCACAAAGGTCAAGTATATATGTCTTCTCCACTCTCCAACTTACAGAAGATAGCTAGTCTGCGCAGAGCATGCGAACGTCATGTCGCTTTGGCGCAAGAGTGCAGTCAAGGTCTCGGCCAAGACAGTCTGGGAGGGCCAACTATGCTCACACCCCCAACTACTAGACATCTATATGCACTGTATTGCCTTTACCAACGCCAGCTGAGTGGGGACCTCAATCCACTCCCCGATGATCCCACTGCCGTCCATATTTGCGGACCCAGGCTGGATCTTACTCGGCACATCCATCATCTCGACGTCTAACTGTGGAAACCCTGTGCTTTGGTTTTTCGGGTTTGGTCCCGTTGCTGCTGATTGATATGGTATCGGATCATCAAAGAGAACGGGATAATCGTGTGGTATTCTGATCAGCGTGTTTTTTGTATCTTTGATGGGCCTTGGGGCGTGGCGTCGTCGAAGCACCTTCAGACGAGGCGGTTCTCGGACACGTTGCAGAGCAACTTGTTGGAGATTCAGCGTATCCTGGTTCAAAAGTACCTTTCAGCCAACGAGAGACCAGCGCCGTTCGTCGACCATTCTGACATGCTTTGCGACTCCAAGACGGGGCGACCTATCAACGGTCAGAGTAGCGATTCGGACCGGCGATTCGGACCGTGACGATGGTGCCAGCAATGATTACGAGGACACGATGAGTCAGTCTCATCCTATGATTTTGATTGCTAAGGACTATCGGTATCAGCGTGGGTATACGACATACAGCGTGCTATTCATTCCTTCTTTGATAGGAGCGATATGGAGCTGCTCGGGGGCCGAAAGGAGTGCGTATGCGAAGGCAAGTCACCTGTGCGATCCAAAGAGGCCTATATCTCGGTACTGACTCCTGTAGGCTCCGGGTAAGGTGCTCGCGCTGTCTGAATACTAAAACAGTGTGAATAAACGTTGTGAAAGATGTAATTCTTGGAGAAACGTGGTGTAGTATATTCGGGATTGAGGCTGTAGCTTGCGCACGCAATAAATATGGAATATGAGACAATCTTGATTGGAGACATCGCGCTGAGATAACTTGTCTTTGCCCACCACCTCCTACAACGATGAGCAACACTCTTCCTCCTCTCTCTTACGGCTACGATGCTCTCGAGCCCTACATATCGAAGGAGATTATGACTCTCCACCACACCAAGCACCACCAGGCGTACGTGAATGCGCTCAACGCCGCCGAGGCCAACTACGTCAAGACTACCACCCCCAAGGAACGCATCGCTCTCCAAGCCGCTATCCGCTTCAACGGTGGTGGTAAGTCTTAATATCTTTGTTACGTCTCCCCATCGTTCACACAACGTTATCGCGACTTCGATTACGATCGATCACGATCTAAATTCCATTACGTGGCTCGACCATTCAGGTCATATCAACCACACCCTCTTCTGGACCAACCTCGCTCCCTCCGCGGCTCAAGGCAAGGGCAAAGGCGGCGTCCTCGTCGAAGGGCAGTTGAAGACAGCAATCCTGGCCACCTGGGGATCGCTTGACGCTCTCAAAACGGAGTTCAACGCTACCACCGCTGCCATCCAAGGTTCCGGCTGGGGCTGGCTCGTACGTCTCTCGTTTCTTTTGCTTTATTTCGTTCTAGTCGTTTTTGTTCTGCTGTCATCGCCCTCGTCGGAATGAGCGCTCAACTGACATGTGCCTTTTTTCTTCTTGTGGCGGGGCAATCGCGCTGTGCAGGGTTACAACCCCAAGACCAAGACGCTCGAGATCGTGACGACGGCCAACCAGGACCCGCTCCTGTCGCACGTCCCAATCATCGGTGTCGACATCTGGGAGCACGCGTTTTACCTTCAGTACCTGAACGTCAAGGTCGACGTGAGTTTCTTTCATTGATTTTCTTGGCCGAGGATCGGTGCTCATACTGACGAAATCGCTGGCACGCACACGCAGTACCTCAACGCCATCTGGAACGTCATCAACTTTGAGGAAGCGGAGAAAAGGTTCGTGGAGGCCATCAGTGGCAGCAAGTTGTGAACGCGGTCTGTGGAAAGGCTCGTACGTGGGAAAAAAGCAGAAGAGACTTTGTGTAAACTGGAATGTATGCGTTACTGTGTATGAGATGCGATTCCCTTCCTCTCAGACGTACCGTGTGAGGACCCTATCACTGATTGAACCGTCCTTTTACACGAGGGCATGGTTTCTGCGAGATGTTCTGGCAAAGATCTGCAGCGGGCGGGTTGCGGGCGGGAATAGAAACGCGGGGGCGGAGCCGAAAGGTGTGTCAAAACGGACATGCATCATTATGTTCCTTCACCACTTCGCACTTGTGTCTCTCTGCCCGCCTGAGCGTCAAATCGAGTATCACAAACAGACGCATGCGCTGCCTATCATGAGGACGAGGACCGACATGACACGAATGAAAACGATGGGACGGGGCGGAAGACCTGGACCGGGTACAGCAGACCGACTTGAGGCCTCTCGACTCGCCCCCGTATGAGAATATGCGCAAGGGAACGTAACGGTCACCCGCGCGCCCTTCCGCTGGATCTGCCACAGCGCACTTGCCAGGGTGCGCCGACGGTCAAAAGGGTAGCATATCCAGATTCTTGCTGATGTTTGCTGTAAGTCTCGCAATGTATGCTCAAAGAAAGTACATGCATGCTCAAATGAATCCCAGTCGAGGGTTGAACTGCAAGCTTGCCCTCTTGTGTCTGACACGACATGAATTCCACTTCCTGCGATGTGATCAACGCTGACGGACAATGTACTTCGTTCGATGGATTTGGATCTGGAGGACGTCTAGTGGTAGTTCCACAGTCATGGTCTCCGTGCACATCTGATGGCAGAACTACCTCGCTCGATGGCCCTAGATTCGGAGGACGACCTCCAGTGTCGCGGTCTCCATCTACACGGGGTCTGGCTTTCGACTACTACTTCTTCTGCAAGGAAAGAAAAAACGATGGCATCTGCGGGCCTAATGGACAACTTTGAACGTTGAACCTCACCTAGGTGGTCCACAACCCTTCTGACCTAGTAGTAGTAGATTGAATGCCGACGAGGCAATTAGTCTCTACCTTCCTAAATCCGAAGGAATCGAGATGGTCGCGCAACATCATTATGCTTCTCTGACTGTATCTCCGACCTTGTGGCAATTGGTTTGTACGAGCCAGTTGTCTTGGATGACTCCGGGTCGAAGTTTGTCCCCATCCCCAAATGGTTACTTACCAAAAGTGCACATTCGCCGCCGCTAACAACATGGTACTGGCAATGCTGTCTCGTGGTATTCGCATTGCAAGCACCGAGCGCAACTCGTGTTTGCCTTGAGCAGGCCGTTATGCTGTGTATCGAACCTGGCTAGTACACCGAATCGCCGCTTCCATCGTTCCACACCGCACCACCAGTGCTGGTATACTCACTGATGCCTCAGGTTTTTCAATGTTCCAAACAAGGCTCTGGAAATTCCAGAAGGCTCGTAGTGTGCATTGACGGCACCTCAAACCAGTTTGGCGCTACGGTAATCTGGACGAGCTCGAATTCATTGGACTCACGTCGCTCACTATATTCTCATTCCAGAATACGAACATCATCGAG
>JBBPPB010000939.1:0-10175 GCA_038091755.1 Leccinum pallidistipes | reverse complement strand
AGCCATGCAGTAGCGAAGAACCTGCAAAGGAGTTATGGGCGACAATCGAAGGATTTTTGGCAGACAAAGGTATCTGATACCCTACGCATTTTATTTGTGGCATAGTATTGTCATTTCCTTGATGACTGATGCAATTCATTAATGAACATTGGCTATGTGAGAATGTCCACAAGCCATATCCTCTTCAATTGCGGCTTGCGCGAAAAGGTGTTGACAGCGGGGTGGACTGACATGACCGTGATGGGTGACCCTTCCGCGACCAGTTTGCGATGGAGCTCAGACGCGTAGAGAATATTAGCGAGTTTCGAGTATGCTTCGAAAACAAGATGCAAATCAATAATGCAAGACTCTATGACTCACCATAGCGGCCGAATTGCGACGAGCTGGCGCTCTTGAATTCGTTGTTGAAGTCGTCTAGGTTGCGGAAACGAGGCTTTCCAGAAACCAATTTGTATGCTTCCGAACCAACCTAGAAGACCGAGTCACCATCAAGAGTAACTATGTCAAGAACTTTGCGACACACCACCACGATGCGGACATCGGGATTTGGTTGAGCCGCCGTCTGGTTTAAGACGGGCATGAATTCCCGGGTCAAACAAATGGACTTATTACGCTGTAGTTCGACGTGAGTGCACGGTTCGGGCGACTGTAGGTACATCCTCTACGTACTTGACGAGGAAAACCATATCCACGCCTTCAAGGCGGTCAACCGACTGAATCGAAGCCAATGGTTGAGCGACTTACCATCAGAAGTCAATTCGCGCCCTTCGACAAGACTAGAGCGGAGTCTGTTATCCTGCGCACGAAATATGACATATATACTCGTACAGTGCAGCATTGTGAACTGAACAGTGCGAGTACAACTCAGCGATCTACGATGCCAAAACAACGTACGACGGCTTACCAAGGACGTCCAAGCGTTTCTCCTTGCTCATAAACTCCTGGGCTGCCTTTTTCGCGTTCCGTGGATCGGCCAAGTCAAGCTCGAGCCAGATGACCTCGCCGTTGCCTGGACCAAGTCCCTCCTGTTTCATTTTCGCGATGGCAGCTTCTGCCCTGGCCTTGCTACGAGCAGCCATGTAAACCTTTGCGCCCTTGCGCGCGAGGTGTTTCACGGTGGCATACCCGATTCCGGCGCTGGGAGAATGTGATGTAAGTAAATGGTCAAATGGGCGCCTAGCTACGCACTTGCCGCCAGTCACGATGATGACTTTACCAGACAAATCCGGCAAGTCGGAGAGTGGGTTAAACTTGGACTCGGAAAAAAGACCAAACATGGGAGAAAATGACGAGCTCGGGAATCTCGGGGGACTTTACTACTATCCCGTACAGTGACTTCGGCAGTCATGCTGGTTCGGCAGTCACACATAGTCACACCACCAGAAAGGCACATGTTACGCGGCAACCGTGACGATTCAGCGTGACTACAACTGTTTTTACTAATCTTCCTCATTTCTGCTTCGTTTGAACCCGTTTGAGCTCGGAAACCTTCAGAATAAATAGTAGATCTAATGTAGCGGTTTGGATGATGAGAAATGTGTGCATAATTGTGTATTCTATGGAGGTGCCGAACCAGCATGACTGCCGAAGTCACTGTACGGGATAGTAGTACAGTAGCCGAGACCAACTTGAATATTAGTCACATGTCACATCAGAGATCAGTAACTTGGCCTGTGCGGCGGCTTGATCTCAGCAGAGCTATGGTCGCTGATGCAGGGTATAAAGAGATGGCCATAGGATGTCACCCTAGATCACATTTTCTCTCTGAAGCGATCCAAGCGAACCCTCTCGACTGGAAGTCAGCGGCTTCATCTTTTTTGCTCTCTAGTACTCTTTTCTCGTACTCTTGAGTGGGAGTCTTCTTGCTACATCTCTCTCTCTTCAATGTCGACAGAACCTCAAGGTCTGGCCAACCAGGTGTTACCCACATCCAACAAAAATTCGCACAACCTTCAATCTCAACAACCAGTCGTCGACACCTCGTCGACGTGCTAATAGTAGTGAGTCTTCCGTACCAACCGTCACTCCTATGCCCTCGCTTCGAGGTGCGGAGAACTACCGAGGTGGTGACTTCACGCGTTCTTACCGTGATGTCCTTAGCCCTCGAGATGCATCCGTTGTACATTCCAAGTCCTGGCCAGCTAAGGGAGAACCGCCGTCAAAAAATTCATCAAACCCTTCAAACCATATCTACCTTCGAAAAAATGCGTTACAACCTTAGAAGCGCAGCTCGCACTGAGCTCCAGTCGTCGACACCTCGTCGCCGCGCCAATAGTGAGTCATCGATCCCCCAAATCACTCCTATGCCCTCGATTCGAGGTGCGGAGAACTACCGAGGGTATGACCTCACGCGTTCATACTGTGATGCTCTTACTCTTCGAGATGTATCCGATGCCCATTCCCGGGCCGGATCGATGTTGCCCAGCCCTGCTGGTGCCGATTCCCGTTCATTGAACGTGGCGATCTCGCTTCCAGGCGAGTATCCTGAACAGGAAGATTCTGTGAACGACAAGGTCCCCTGGACTACCATAACGCGTCGATGATCTCGCGGTTCGCCGCGACGTATCTCGAAAGGTATCCGTACCCTACATGACGAGCTACAACTAGCTATCCATACTGCTAAAAAGAAGTTGACTCCGGATGAGCCGGATCAATGCCATGCTATCCACCTGCGAAAGCCATCCGAAGCCGTTGCTAGGCAGACCGAGACAGGGTCATCGGAAGGGGAGGACACTCCCAAACTTGATAAAGGCAAAAGTCTAGACCCCCGTAACTGGGGTGGACTAAACCTTGCTAGCAACGAAATAGACATCGAGGTGCAGCAATGCGCGCTCGAGCTTTGGAATCAATGGAATCAGAAACGAGACAAAGACGTCTCGTCCGACTCTGATTATGAACCTCGCCAGTCACGACCTAAGAAGACAAGGTCTAAACGTACGAGGACCTTCAGTCGCTCTACGACTAGGAGTCCTGCCATCACCGACAAGGATAATGAGGAGTGGATAACCCCGTCGAGTCCCTGATTAAATCTGCGCTGAAGGCTAAGAATAGAAAGCCTCGGGCATTGGGTGTCCGTATGCTGGAGCCCATTCAGCAGATTGCTCCCTCCAGCTATATCAGGCGAGCGCTGGGAGGCGCTAAAATGAGCCGTCGAAAGGCTCCTCGGTCGTACTCGTCGGCGGACGACAACAGTAGCAATGCTTCAGACTCTTCAGACTCTTCAAACTCTTCGGATGGGTCATTAAGCCCGAGCAGTGGGTCCAGCTCGTTGAGCGAGACCAGTACATCGTCGTCCTCATCAACGCGAGGAAAGAAGCGTAGATCCAAGTGATTGAGCAAACGAACAAAGTCTCGTAGTAAGAAAAGGGCCATCAGGGAAATGAAAAACTGAAGCCTATCCCACCGACAAAATATGACGGTTCCCCTGATTCAAGGGCATTCCATCGTTTCGTGACCGAGGGTACTGCCTATGTAGGGCAAGTCCCACCGGCCAATCGAGTCTTCGTGTTGTCACACTAGTAAAGCGCATGAATCCTACCTACAGGAGGTATCCAACAATCCGTACCAGTGGAAATTGCAGGACTTCGGAAGTTTATAGGGAAGCAATGATTGACATTTCTTCCCTATAAACTTCCGAATGAAGCAACGGGATAAGCTGTGCCGAGCATTCCAAACCCTGAAAACAGTTCAGGAGTTCGTTGCCGAGCTGAACGAGCTATGGAACCTTATCGGAGACGTTAGCGAACGAGATAAGGCTATCAAGCTCTAGTTCGCATTGAACTCATACATTCAGAGCAAACTCTGGCGGGAAAAATTAAACCCCGAGAAGTCATCATTGAAAGCTGTGATCTCAGCTGCCGAGGTGATCGAGATTGCTCATTCCGTTGGTGAACACAATAACCAACGGTCTAAGCCTCGAAACAAAGAAGCCCGAGAGACGATCCACTCAATCCAGAGAAGAAGGCAGGAGAGGGTAGGACGGGAGAGGAACAGGGTGCTAGCGTATCAGGAACGGCTGCGAGTTGGAGGAAACAGGACTCACGGAGATGGGTACGGACGGGGAGATCGGAGAGGACGAAGAAACGGACGAACATCACGGCCGCTCACCGACGCTTCCCTCGACACGTTCAAGTTGTCGGCGGAGCCCGCATCACCTTTTCCCTCTGTCTACTATCCTCGAAGGCGCTCAGCTGGACTTCATCGATCTATCATTCACCTCGGACTATATACCCTTGATGGAGAACCCCGCACCAGAACCATCTAATCAACCTCTCCCCACGACCCTATCAGTTTCGTTGTCTGAGACTCAAGTCGAGTCAGGACCGGGCAAACACGCGAGCGGGGAACCCTCACTATCCCGGTGATGTTTCCATGCTCGATAAAAACGACAAAACCCTTGGCGGAGGCAACACGGCGAGCGCCGGGTTGGACTGGTGCGAAGTGGCAGCCGAATGAGTGAGCTTCCGCCCTGGCCTTGCTACGAGCAGCCATGCATACCTTTGCGCCCTTGTGAGCTAGGTGCTTCACGGCGGCATATCCAATTCCGGCACTGGAGAAGCATATTAAACAGTACGTATATCAAAGCTTCGAATTGGCGTTTAGCTACTTACTTGCCGCCCGTGACGATGATGACTTTACCAGGCAAGTCCGGCAGGTTGTCATTCGGGTTGAACTTGCTGGAAAAACAGAGACCTAGAATGGGAAGAGATGTAGTGCTCGGGTGTTTTATATTGTCGGACCCGCCGGCCAACTTCAATGTTTTCTACTCTGTATGATAAATCCGCATCTTGAGATGAACTCACGTACATAGAAAACCGCAACATACCAACCATAAAGACGAAGGATGAATGGACGAGTCAAAAACTTCTCCGTCAGGTCCTACTAGATCTGATGTAGTCCCTTAAATTGGGGATTTCAAAGAAATGTTCCGAGTGCCTCTCGACTCGATCAACTTTGCGTGCCCAGTAAGCTGAATGGTTGTTGCCAGGACTGCGAGCACTGGTGAGAAGGCTCCGTCCCATGATAGTCACGGGATTGGATCATACTGTCGTCACAGTACTTGGGCAACATCACATGCCCTGACAACGAAGCGCACATTTCGTTCAGCGTCGCTCGCAGCGGCGGGCACCCGACTAGTACTCAGTCATCAATTAAGTACGTCTCGTGTGCTGATTGAATGATCTGACCGGCACGAATCGACTTCACTTTATGCTAAGTTGCGGTCCCCCACTGCAGGCGAGCAATCGTCTGAGGTCCCTTGTTGAGGAATTAGTTCCACCGAAAGGGATGCGGGTATGAGCCAATGTTCATTAATGAATTGTATCAGTCATCAAGGAAATGACAATACTATGCCACAAATAAAATGCATGGGGTATCAGATACCTTTGTCTGCCAAAAATCCTTCAATTGTCGCCCATAACTCCTTTGCAAGTTCTTCGTTATTGCCTGGCTGCACCAGTTCCTCGACCTTGCCAAGAGGAACGAGGTATGCACCCTTATATTTCTGCGGGTTCTGGGCAACCTCAGACGATCCGGAGGCGAATGCAGATGTGCAGCCCCCAACGTCGGGACTAACGAAGAAAGGGTATGTGAGAACGTCCACGAGCCACGATATCCTCTTCAGTTGCGGCTTGCGCGAAAAGGTATTGACAGCGCCGGGGTGGAGTGACATGACCGTGATGGGCGACCCTTCCGCGACCAGTTTGCGTTGGAGCTCAGACGCGCAGAGAATATTAGCGAGTTTCGAATATGCTTCGAAAGCAAGATGCAAATCAATAATGATTGACGCACAAGACTTTCTATGACTCACTATAGCGGGCGAATTGCGAGGAAATGGCGCTCTTGAATTCATTGTTGAAGTCATCGAGGTTGCGGAAACGAGGCTTTCCAGGGACCAACTTGTATGCTTCCGAACCAACCTGGAAGACTGAGTCACCATCGAGAGTAACTATATGCCAAGGACTTTGCGACGCACCACCACGATGCGGACATCGGGATTTGGTTGAGCCGCCGTCTGGTTTAGGACGGGCATCAATTCCCGGGTTAAAACAAATGGACTTATTACGCTGTAGTTCGACGTGAGTGCACGGATCGAGCAACTGTAGGGACATCCTCTACGTACTTGACGAGGAAAACTATATCCACGCCTTCAAAGCGATCAACCGACCGAATCGAAGCCAGTGGTTGGGCGACTTACCATCGGAAGTCAATTCACGTCCTTCGAGAAGACTAGAGCGGAGTCTGTTATCCTGCGCACGAAACATGACATATATACACGTACAGTGCAGCGTTGTGAACTGAACCAACTCAGCGATCTACGGTTCCAAACAGACGTACGACGGCTTACCAAGGACGTCCAAGTGTTTCTCCTTGCTCATGAATTCCTGGGCTGTCTTTTTCGCGTTCCGTGGGTCGACCAAGTCTAGTTCGAGCCAGATGACCTCGCCGTTGCCTGGACCAAGTCCTTCCTGTTTCATCTTCGCGATGGCAGCTTCTGCCCTGGCCTTGCTATGAGCAGCCATGTAAACCTTTGCGCCCTTGCGCGCGAGGTGTTTCACGGTGGCATACCCAATTCCGGCGCTGGGGAATGTTGATTAGTAAGTAGTACTAAATGAGTAATCAGAGCATCAAATGGACGCCTAAGTACGCACTTTCCGCCAGTCACGATGATGACTTTACCAGACAAGTCCGGCAAGTCGGAGAGTGGGTCGAACTTGGACTTGGAAAAAAGACCCAACATGGGAGAAAATGACGAGCTCGGGAATCTCGAGGACTTTATATCATGGACTCGGACTTGTCATGGACATGAGACCGGATGAACGTTCTTGAAATAGGTGATCCTATTTATAATTTGGCACATACTTACACGCCTCGACTCCGACATCCATGTTGAGTCACGACCCCCTCGTCTTCTCGATCCTGAACACACTGGACACCACCGGCATACATGCTACCACAGACCATGATGATATTTCCGTAGTGTTTCTCCATGGACTGTACACAAACGCGCACGAAACTCTCAATAACACCGTGACACCGGCGATCCGACGCCTTCACAACTTTCCCCAACACACCCACATTGACACTGATCTGAAATTTCCACATCTTCCACGTCGCGCTTGGTTTGTTGTAGACATGTCTTCGAGTGGTCCGGTGAGTTCTCAGCACTTTTTCATTTAGTCCGTCAACTCAAACTTTTTACTGTTTTGCAGTTCGTGAAGTCCTTCCTATGGGCCCAACGGAGTATATATTCGGACACGTTTCCCCACCCAATGAATTTATAACTGCACAACCTTTCTAGCCTATCTGCGGGTTCTTTGCCATGTGGTTGCTTGCCCCGCGCATATATGGGTCCGTGGGGTTTTCTATCTCTGTTCCACGTGATGGGGAACCCACATCATATGAGGAGTCTCGTGGGTTTCTGGCGCTAGCCCTCGCCTAGCCATTGAGAACGTGCTACTTCACGAACTGGACGCCCAGCGATGCGGACTGGTTGGCACCGTTTGCGAAGAGGTGCATCGTTGCAATGTCGTACACGAAGAATGTTTGTACTGCGTGTATGCGGAGCTCTGAAACGTGATTCCAGCGTTGCCATCCCTCGACTATTTCCCATCCCACTCACGCAAGATTCTCCACTGCCCTACAGACACGGGACCCATGAAGAGCCTTCAGTTTGAAAGTGTCTCGATTTGGCCGTGCTGTATTTTATCGACTGGTATGAGCCCATTGATTTCTGGAGTGTTGCTTAGGATCCGGGGAGAACTGACTACCTAGGTCCGCCGCCACGAACCTGCACCCCTATGTTGTGGACGATAATGCCTATGGGCAGGACCACGCGGGGGACTTGAAACAATCCTCTCGGAAGTGCCACGGTAGAGACGCTGTGGCCGCAGAATCGTTTCAGACAATCCTGCATAGAGCAACCTTGCTTTGCTTCGCTCGATCACACTGCAAATGTTGTCTGGGTTGATATGAGTAAGCTGGCCTGTACCTCTTGTTTGGTGTCTCACGTTGTTGTTTGATCACTTATCGTTCTTTTTTAGGAGCCTGATATTGGTAGATCATTATCCGGTAGATTTTGTGGGGAGTTACATCACGATAATGTTGTGAAGACTGTCGAGGCTCGCACATACCTCCGAAACCTATCAGGCTATCCATGCGCCTATATCTTTTCACTAGCTTAGCTGCTCACAAAGGCAAGTATTATTACGGATCAATTATTTGTGATGGTGGACTCCTAAGTAGGATCAATAAAGACGTGTCTGAGTTGTGTCTGAGTGTAATATAGAAAACGAGGAAATACGAGTAAAAGTATACTTGGAAGTATGTATCAAAAAGACAAGATGACCAAGAGAGGGACGAACTGCAATGCAAAGGAATGACACGAGATGAAAATGAAGGTGTTCTGAGACCGCTGAGGCCCGCCAACTCCGGCCACCTTCGTAGTTGGCGCAGGGATGACGTCCTATGTTCCCTGTGTTCCTCACAACATGTCCATCAAGGTGAGGTACTCGACGGCACGGGTGCTTTCCCCCTTACCAGCGGCATCCGCACCGAGTTTGGCCAATCCATCCGCGATTCCATTGTACATTCTTCCGATGTGCCAAAATTTGATCTCGAACTCTTGTGTGCGTTCTCGCTGCTCGACCTCCGCATCTAACCTAAGGAACAGATCAAGATTTGAGGGGCGCTTGCCGCCGGACTTGCGGAAGTTATTCCTCTACAAACAACGAAACATCAGTTCGAATAACAAAAGGAACTGTGGACCAAGTACGAACCTTCCAGCTGGGCAGCCACTCTGTCATTCCCAAGACGACATACTCAGAGTCTGTGGCAACGACTATCTGAATGCGGGACGAGCCATCGCAGGTCCAGGGCTCTCCTCGCGCAAAATCGTCCTCCATCTTCGCCTCCTCGAAATCACAAATCTTCTGCAGACCCACCAAGGCAGCGAGGAGTTCTGCGCGCTGATTGGACCTGCGTCCACCGGGATCGAGCCTGTCGTCGACCGGGAAGGAAAACTGGTGGGTTCCGTCACCCATTACGTTACTCGTACTGTTCCCGAATGCGACACCGATGCCCGCCACTGCCCCGACCATTCCGTTATTCGAGCAAGCACCGTCCACGTACACGAGTGGGGAATGGTGACACGTCTCGGATGGGTGATGACAGCATTTAGTGTAAAAGTGACCACATCTATCGCATGTATCGATCAGCTCTTTGATGCCGAAGTGAGGGGTAAAGGATGGACAGGGTGTAAAGTGGCGGCCGGTCTCGGCGGGTTCGACGTGTGGCACCGTCATGAGCGTCAGCTATCTGGCTTAATGAGTGGGGAAGATGGGAGGAAAAAAAAAAGACGGTTGACCGAGTCCGAGGATTCCCAAAAAGTCTGTGGAGATTGACTTTTCTGAGCGTCTGGACTCCAAACGCCCGTTTCACGTGCACGGCAACTCATCATGCCGCCAGGCAATTGCAGCGGAGATTACTTAAACCAGCCTCCCGCCCATCCATTTTCAGCCACCCGCCACCCGCCCTCCATCCCGCCACTTTCCCACGCACCACACGTGTATGAAAATACAATTATACTGCCAAGACATTTATTCATTTCCCACACCACTTCCCAACAAATCGATACATACCATCCCAGTCTACTGTCTCTGCAGAACGGCGGCATGACTCATCTGGACAACAGCATGACGAGCGGTTGCGGTCAGCAATTCCCTGACTCAGTGTATGTCTTCGCCCTATTTTTTCTAACGCACGGAAATTCGTCGCATATAGTGTCCTCTCTTCAAAGGTCAAGACCTCATTACGCTTTAGATATCCTTGGGATACCCCCAGCTAGATGTTCAACGCCTGGCCGTGATTACTCAAGATTCTCAAACCCTAGGTAATTCCAAGCCCTGGTTAATTTTCGAACAGATCTGTCGGCCGTTGAAGATGGAATTCGAATCACATTCAACCGCCAACTCGCCGAAGCTGACCCGCTTTCTCCTGCACTGGTGCCCATCGATTCAAATCAACTCATAAATTGGACGCCGGAGCTGAGCAACTGCGATGAGGATATTGACTTACAAGCCTGTTCGTTTTCTGATAGAAACACATCACTTGGCACAGGTCGAGTTACTGCCCACAACGCTCCCGGCCCAATCTTCGACTACGAAGAGATTCGGGAT